>JAFIRS010004391.1:0-88973 GCA_018342105.1 Gonioctena quinquepunctata
AATATGGAAATGTCACATTACAACAATTACATGTATAGAGTGGTGCAGGTGGTGAGTCATCGCCATTGTTCAATTTAACTCGTTTCACTGAAGGACCTCATTGGCAAGTTTCCCGTTGATGTCGACGAAGATTATCACTACGGGTGAAAGCTCTACCACAATCACACGAATACATTTCACCGACTTGTTTTCAATAGCTCACTGGAGGAGACACTGATTCGAAATACTCTTCTCCTGGAATATTTCAGTGAAATACCCCCACCATACAACAAGTCCGATGCGATGCGCAATCGGTATGGATTTTGAGGAGATTCTCTTGATATTCAACGCACTCATCAATACTGCAGTTCACTCTTAGCTCTCTCACAGGACAAACGCCCTCCTCGCTTGAGAGTACAAGGATTCATGAAGGTCATGACTACACAGAATATGTATGCCTACACCACAACTTTAGTCAAGGTCAAACAAACATCGAGATCAAATCTTTCGGTTGCCGAAACAATCCCAACATCAAAACTCAAGGTCAAATCTCAAAGTCAAAACTTAATGTTATGAATCTCAAGGTCATATTCAAGGTCAAGTCGAATCTCAAAGTCGACCAAACCCAATATCAAAACTCAATGACAAATCTCAAAGTCAAATCTCAAGGTCAAACACACACACATTGCACACCTGCAACCATTCAAGGTCACACGTGACGTCATAGTGGTGGGGGGAGAGCCAGAACCGGCTTAAATCTCCTACTTACGTCGATATTCTCACTGAATCCTGTTTGAAATTCAGAGAGTTATTGATCAGTGAGACTTACGTATGCCCACGATCGCATCGGCCTGTAAAAAGTATCTAGACGCAACTTCCTGAAGCCCAACACCATTGGTATAATCCCTAAAAGAGGGTACAGATGGCGTGATAACCAATCCAAAATCGCTATTCAATGGATGGTTTGGGAAGAACACCAAAGGAGTATTGATATACAGCATGCTGCAAAAGATCAGGAGGTTCGAATTGCTGGAGTTAAAGTGGATGGCTATTGCGAGGACACTAATCAATTCTTTGAATTTGAAATATGTTACCACGGGTGTCCTCATTGCTTTAAGTATCAAAGAGATGCACCCCTCAATGAAGAACCTTCTGAAACACTGAATCTTAGATATGAAGCGACAATAGCTAAAAAAGATAGACTCAAGTCTCTAGGTTATGACGTAATCGAAATGTGGGAGTGTGATTTCAAGAGCAAAAATATTTCGAAAATCACTCATTAGTATCACAAACACCACTCAATCCTAGAGATGCATTTTACGGCGGTCAAACAAGGAACAATTTTGAATATTATAAGGCCTAGAATGATGAAAAAATAAAATATGTTGATGTCTGTTCCCTTCATCTCTGGGTTTGTAAATACGGAAAATTACCTACAAAGGTCTACATAGGGTCAGCATGTCCGACACTGACTTCGGTGTCAGGGCTGATTAAGTGCAAAGTGCTTCCTCCTAGAGAGATATTCCATCTCGTTTTGTCACAGAAAATGAACAACAAATTTATGTTTGTTCTTTGTCGTGAGTGTGGACAGAATCTCAATTCTGATGATTGCTCAAATTTCGATAAAGAACGATCATTAATAGGTTCATAGATTGTTGAGATGCACCCCTCAATGAAGAACCTTCTCAAACACTAAATCTTATACAGTATCGGAAACATTTTATCTGGGGTATAGACAGAAATCTACACGAGCAACAAGGAACGCAATGATATGATAATACCACATAAACAAGAGAGACACACTGCTGTGCGCCCCTCCTGTTACCCCACCCGACGCATTAACTGACCACGTGGCAATGCGACACAGCGCACAGCTTGCCGAGCCGTGGTTGCGAAAACACAAGATCGTGACAATTATTACCTTTTGAAACATGCCGCCTATTTACACAACCGCAGAGAAAGTACAATAGATTCGGCTATTGTTTGGCCCAAAATGGTGGTTTGTTAGAACATTTAATAAAATAATTCCGTACACAAAATATTTAATTTGGTTTATCTTTTCTTGTGGATTTTTTTTTCTATTCATTCAAAATAAGTTTTTGTTTTTATTGTCTTACAGAAATATCGTTTGCTTTTGTTTATGTTCGATAATTTTATTTTGTTTTCGTTGCCACCACGTCACCAAAGATATTTTATTTTGATCTACCTGCCGTCCGACAGATTAAATTGAATCAATGATTCAGTTTAATTATCTGAAGTGAAATTATCGTCAATAATTCTTTTTCATTGCACATTCTCCCGACTGTTGCTGGTATGATACTGACGTCCTGAGCTGACCGCCGGGACCGCCCTGATTCTCCTATCTCTGTGTCGTGACGTAAATATCTCTTCCTCGAGCGAGTCGAGGAGAAATTGTAATGCTCTCCCAACATAAAGCAAGCTGTATATGAAGCGACCATAGCTACAAAAGATAGAGTGGAGTCTCTAGGTTATGACGTAATCGAAATATGGGAGTGTGATTTCAAGAGCCGACTGGATGACAACAAAAAGTTGCAAAAATATATCGAGAGTCACTCATTAGTATTACAAACACCCCTCAATCCTAGAGATGCATTTTACGGTGGTCGAACAGGGAACACCTTTGAATATTATAAGGCTTAGAATGATGAAAAAATAAAATATGTTGCTGTCTGTTCCTTTTATCCATGGGTCTGTGAATACGGAAAGTTCCCTGTCGGTCACCCAAAGGTCTACATAGGAACAGAATGTCCGAAACTGTCTTCGGTGTCAGGGCTGATCAAGTGCAAGGTGCTTCCTCCTAGAGAGTTATTCCATCCTGTTTTGTAAGCGAAAATTGTTCTTTGTCGTGAATGTGCACATAATCTCAATTCTGATGATTGCTCACATTCCGATGAAGAACGATCATTGATGTACTGTTGAGGAAGTACTTAAGGCCATGGAAAAGTTTTGGAAAAATATGAAATATGGGCATACGATACTGTTCAGTTTGGTAAAGATGTTACAGGTCTATTTACTGCTGTGATGAACAAGTTCATCAGAATCAAACAAGAATCATCCGATTGGCCATCAAATTGTCAAACTCAAACCGAAAAAAATCGGTATATTGACATATTCTTAGAACGGGAATTTTCTAAAACTACTGACAATCCAGGACCAAGGTCTTTGGCAAATCTGATACTGAATTCCTTTTGGGAAAAATTTGGACAACGTGAGAACCAATCCAAAATATCGATACTCTGTGAATTGGAAGTACAGAGAAGAGGCCTCTGATTCTCTGGCCACAGTAAACGTGGTAATAGCAGCCTTCGTCACTAGCTATTGGAAGAACTAGTTTTATATTATGATACAGACTCCGTGATATATGTTTCCAAGCCTGGGAGAGTTTGTCGACGACATGACCGATGAACTTGAGAAAGAAGGACCCGACTCATATATCACGGAGTTTGTATCAGGAGGGCCCAAAAATCATAGCTATACATTTTGATCGACAAAAGACCAGGAATATAAGACCATCTGTAAAGTCGAAGGGATATCTTTGAATTATTCAGCGTCACAATTGATCAACTTTGACGTTATCAAAGATATGGTCTTGACGCCTTGTGATCTCATTTATATTGTGAACAAACAAACTCGGCGAACGCGGATTGACATAAAAAATACGAACCACGATCCCTAAAAAGGAAGTTTCTTCCCGATCCCAGCTATGTACCTTTTGGTATAAAAAATTTAAGAATTTGTAATGTGTGATTACACCATAATTTTTTATCACAATCACAGTTTGAGATGGATGACGCCAATCTGGTCAGAGAGATGAACAAAATCAGTAAATATGTTGGATGAAATGTGTTCAGATACTAATTGTTGGGGAAAAAGACCCAATTTCAATGAATTAATGAACCATCTTTATTAAATTAAAGACAGTGCTGCCGAAAATTTCAAAGAAATAATGAATCGCCTCCATTAACTTGGAAGCCTGTATCCGTGATGTTGAAAATTTCAACAAATGAATCACCTCCATTAACTTGGAAGTCTGTATTCGTGATGTTAAAATTGGAAAGAGGCAAAATTAACAATGAAATCCGCGTTTTCTCCAATCTCTTTATAGTTCCAAATGGTAGGCCTATTAGTTATCGATATTCAAGATTCGTCTTGAATAACGATAACCAGTGGGGATTCCGAAGGTGTAAGCCTTCATGACGTGGCCGTGCACACACACATCCCCAGTCATATTTGTAAAACAAATAAGACTTCCTCTTGGGTTGGCCATGGAAAAGGGTGTGTTTATGGTACATTTGCATCCGAGATTTTGTTCCAGTTGAAAAAACATCGTAGATTGTGATTTCAGAGTATGCCCCCACGCTTTTCGCATCTATACGTCATAGTGACATCGCTCAATTATAAAGATTTTGACCGAGGTTTGAGGTTATGTATACCTATATTCGGCTAGAGTTGAGTTGGGCTGAATTGGGTTGAGTTGGGTTGGGAAGGAAAACAGATGTACATATAACATATTTATTCATCATCATATACAGATATACTTTTCGATAGTAGAGTCTTCAATTGTTGTGAAAGTCCTCCGGTGGGGCATGGTATATCAAATAAATTCCAGCTGAATTGTCCTGCTGTGACTTTCTGGGTGAATTCGTTATACTTGTACTATGTATCTCGACGAAAGAAATATAAATGTCTATCGATGCATCTGAAGGCCGTTGTGATGTCATTTGGTATGCCTCGGAAGATGTCACTTATACGGCCTCTACTTTGAATGTCATTTGGTGTATTATTGAATTTAATGTGAGATTGGCTTTCAAATAACAAATAGTTTGTTCCTGTGTTCGTTTGAAATACAGCATTGATTTTAGTTTCATCAGGCAGCTGTAGCAGGTATCCGTTTCGGATACGTAAATCCGGGAATGATGCCTCGAATAATGTATTTTTAGAGTCGTCGATGGTTATTATATTTCCTTCCGCTTTTTGATGAATATGTGAAATCGGTTCCTTTATTTCCGATGGAAGATAATCGATGAGTAGTTCGGGTTCTATGGGGATTCGCATATCATTCTAATCGAGTTTCCAGAGAAATTTTCCATGTCCAATGTATAAGCGGCGATTGGGAAATTCCGGAGCCGCTGCCAAAAATATAAAATCTGGATATTTCACTTCACATAGATGCTTGGTTAGTGTGTTACTGTTGCGGCTGTTTTTGGTTGTGGGGGTTTTTTTTGTTGTGGAGGTACTCTTCGCTGATGTAATGTTTGTTCTAGCTTCTGTTATGTTTTTGGCCCCGGATCCATAGAGAGCTTCAAGACCTTGTATATCATCTGTGTCTAAAGGTCTGACATTATTCTGATGAAATAGATATATAATTGCCTCTCCGATTTCACTGTGACCCAGGCCTAGAGCGTGCCCTATTGATAATTTTTTCGACCTCCTGACATACCGTTGTCCGTTCCGTAGTACCAATTCTCCTCCAAATACAAATGAATTTCTCTACATGTATTTCCTAGTGGATAATATGCATGTGCTAAAACACCGCTGCAACCCCCAAGAGGGAAAAGACAACTAGCTCTCCCCATACAATCTGCACGAAATGTGAGTTTTTGTTTAAAAAAGTCAAGGTTGTGACAGGTTTCGGTCGTGGGAAGAGTACGTATTCAAATGTGAATGCGGAGTCATTTTCCCAAATACTAAAAGCTTCCTTCATTAAACGTAATAGTTATCACTGGTAGTAAATCCAAGTTGATAACACTGTACTTTATTCCATTTCATGCATGCGTAGAGTTCATATCAAAATGTTGATAAATATCACAGTCCAATATGCATATGAGGTGTACCATCATATTTTTCCGTCATTGGACTTTTGATATGACCTCTACGCATGCGTGAAATGGTATGAAGTACATTTTTATCAACTTGGATTCACTACCAGTGATAAGTATGAATCAACGACTCAAATGTCGACTTCTGATACTAGAGTAATTTTTCCAATGTCTTTTGCAGATTACAAACGAAGGGTTGATTTGGTAGACTTGGGAGCAATTGGAGCAGGACCTAACTAAAGTGTCAAAAATGGTAAAAAAAAATTATTTCAATTCAAATATTAATTTTTCATATTTTTGTGTCAAATTATATATAGATACTGTATATGCAAAATCGAAGTTCGACAGGAGTTCTTGGATTGTGGTATTGAAAGTTGTGGAGCAATAGAAGCGAATCCACCATTTATTCCTGCAGATTTCACCCTCTTGCCTATACTAGACCCAAAGAAGTCACACTGAAAATAAATGGAAACCAGTGTTCATTTAATACTAGTATATTAGCCTATATTAGCCTAATTGGATAGGTATGTCATTTGAATATATATTTAATCAACACGACTATATATTTCCTCACTTCTGATTCATGTTTCGCGAAAATCCCCTATGTAAAGCCACATCTGTGTGAATTCACGTAAATCCGTATAAATGCGTAGGCCGTAGAAAATGCGTAGGCCGTAGAAATGCCGTAGACCGTAGAAATGCCGTATGAGTAAGAGGTTTAAGCCGGTTCTGGCTCTCTCCCCACCATTATGACGTCACACGAACTTGAGGTGTGTTGGTAAAGATTAATCTTGAAATTTTGACCTTGAGGTGTTGGTGATCATGTTCAGGGTTGTGACCTTGACCTTGTCCATGAAGTGTGTTGTGTTGACCTTGTCCATGAGGTGTGTTGGTCAAGTTTGGCCTTGGAGTTTCGACTTCGGGGTGTTGGTGGTCGTGGTCAGGGTTGTAGATGATAGTGTATAACCTT
The DNA here is from genome assembly GCA_018342105.1 of Gonioctena quinquepunctata. Taxonomy (NCBI): domain Eukaryota; kingdom Metazoa; phylum Arthropoda; class Insecta; order Coleoptera; family Chrysomelidae; genus Gonioctena; species Gonioctena quinquepunctata. The sequence goes on from JAFIRS010004391.1 coordinate 6,790, forward strand.
GAGATGTTTAGTTGTATGTACACACTTGTAACATTGAAAAAATATTATAATTGCAAGATGACCTTGGGTGAAATAGCATTGCGGTGGTTGTGGTCAGGGTTGTGGATAACAGTGTATAACCTGTATGTATGTAACATTGAAAAGATATAACGATGTGAAGGTGATATCCATTCCCTCATGTGTCCGTAATGGTAATGCATCTTGCCCGAAACGCTTCGCTCTTGACAGTTGTCGAAAGATGAGATGTAACCTTCATAAATTCTCCCATTCCTGTATGGGTATAATGTATAATGTATATAATATTAGAGTGTGTTGTGCTCAGTTTCTCCTCGAGTGAACTATCGCAAGTATACTTCAAAGATGTATTCATGCAATTGTGGTAAATCTTTTACTCCTACTGATAATCTTCGACGACATCAACATGACAGTTGAATCATTTTCCCAAACTGTTCGTAACTTTGAGTAGACTGGAATATCTGTTGACTTTATTGAATGCGGAATTGGATTAAAATCATTCTCAATACTCAAACTATCTGGAAAATTCATATTTGCTCAAACACTGTATTTATTCGGAATATTTTCTGAAAATTATTAGTATACCTTTGTTTACCGTGGTGATAGCATGAGTAGTAAAAGTATGGACAAATTTGGTCGCAAGACAAAAATTATGTATCGAGCAGCTGTAGGATTCCAGATGTCACCGAATGAACGATATAATTTGAGTGGAAAACATTTAAAGAACACTGGCACACCCATCGATAAAAATGATTGTGTTACTCGTACCTTTCTCGAAGATAAATTCTAGAAAACAATCAAATGATCCTTACATCTTTACAAACTTCAATAGAAGAAGCCGCCAATACAATATCTCGCAAAGCTCAACAAGCATTGGATGAGAAAATTGCAGAAATGGCAACCATACGTAACCAATTCATACATGTGGATCATGCAAGATTTGAACATTTGATGAAATACATCAGTGATGTGAATAAAAAAGCATCCAAAACTGGATCCATCGAATAAACTGTCACTTTCCAATTCCCATGTATCCAAAACTCATCATATAAATGAAATATAAAAGCTATACAAAAAATTTTTTGAATACATGCATTGATTATAAAAGTGTTTTCTTTTTTCCAAGAAGTTAGATTTTGTTTTCCTCTCAATATTTGTGACCAAATATGAGTCATATAATTTCTTTTTGTGGAATGCAAATTCGTGTCCACTCTGTTGCTATCTCCAAGATATTATGTGATAACATTAAAAAACTACCAACTTGGGTAAAGCCTAGCAAATCATTCAAAACATACACAACAGTGGGTCGAGCATACTTCCCTGTAAAAATTCCCTAATAAAAGAATATTTTTTCTGAAATATCATAAAAAATCAAAATACTTTTTCTGGACGATTTCAGTATTGTAGTATCTCCTGAAGTATCACGAATGAATGAACAACTTATATAATTTAACGTTTTGAAGTACTAGGGAGTCAACTTATTTTACCAATAAAATTATCAGCTCAGGCGTGTGAATAATAAATTATTTTTTATCACCCCCTCACTATCAAGATAACAAAAAAAATAATAAAAAAATGAAGTGTTACCATTGAAAAAATATTATAGGCAACACAACATCGTGAATTTCAGCATTTCCAATCAATTGTGGAACTTCATATCAGATATTATATAATTTCTGGCAGGAATCGTTGAAGGAAACCGTTGAAATAATAAAAAACGATATTTTAGCGTTTCAGGTGTACTCCCTTAGTTTTGAACTTAGAAAAAATAGCATGAATATAGTAATGAAAAACTCCAAATATATCTCAATGTCCAATAAATTCTTGAAAACCGATTAAATCAATAAGGAATTGATTATTTCAATAATCTCTCGACATCTAAGAAAACATATTTCCTGGTCAATCATAGTTTCATGTACTACTGTAATAATTTTTTTTAATGGAAACCTTGGTAGGACACTCGAATATATAATTTTTGCATTTTCTTTATGCTTCATTGCTGCTATCATATAATGTCTGTAATACAGAAAGGATGTTCTTAGGTACATGATAGGGTTGACTGTAATGTCGAAATATTTTAGAACTGCAACAATAATTCAAGGCCGTAAAATGTACGCTTCCTTCTTCAAAGATTGTCGAAATATTTTACAACTGCAAATATAATCCAAGGACGTAAAATCATATTGTATACCTACATCCGTCTTCGTCAATCTGTTAATAGATATGGATAGGATTGAGAATTCTAAAAACTCACAGTGGGCTGTTTACTAGCAAAAAAATGTTTTTTATGATACGAGTTGTACAACAGTTCCATAAAAAGGTACAATTTGGTTTTATTCCTTCATTTGTCAAATTATTGAGGATATATCTTCAGTCGAAGGGTTTCGAAGGGTAAGTCACCAATTCCATAAAAGGGTGCAATTTGGTTTCATTCCTTTTATTTGCCGAATTGTTGTGGATCTTTTCAGTGAAATGTTTTTAACTAAAACTGCGGTAACAACCTTGATATCTGAGAAATGATCAGGTGAGAGGTTTAAGCCAATATTTAATAAAATGTACGGTAACATCCCAGCCAAGGTCATCTGCTCATCATCATTATGGTTCAAATATTCCTATTTATTCAGAGTTCAATCGAAAAACATCTTATTTAATGTACATACATACATATATATATATATATATATATATATATATATATATGTATATTACATTAAATATATATATATATATATATATATATATATATATATAATATAATATATATATACAATATATATATATATAATATATATATAATATATACAATAATTCACATACAAGATCGAAGAAGTGTGAACAGAGCGCTCATAAAATATATTCCTCCGCTAGAAAAAAAATGCGGCCTTCTGTGGGGAAACAAATAGTGTCACAATTATATGTCTGAGGTCACCTTGATATCTGGGAAATGAATTTAGAAATAGAGTGTGTGCAACATCTGTAGCAAGGTCATCTGGTCATAATTTTTACGGTTCAAATATTTCTTTTTATTTAGAGTTCAATCGAAAAACAATGAACATTTCATACATATATATATATATATATATATATATATATACATATATATATATACATATATAATATATATATATATATATATATATATAATTGTCGAGTTGAACTCGACAATTCTCATCTACACACCGCCACATAAAGAGTTCAGAAACAAAATGTCCCCAAAGCATAAACCGAAACAGAAAAAGGAAACTCTCATGTTGAAGAATGCATTCAATGCAGCCAAGAACATGTAAAAACTAAATAAAGCCTGGAGAAGTCCCCGATCAGGGACGAAACGTTGCCATAAATGATTTGAAATATTAGATATATCCTACCCAGAATCCAATAACCTAAGAAAGCTCCGCCAAATATATATATATATATATATATATATATATATATATATATATCTATACAATATTCATATACAAGGTCAAATAAGTGTGTTGAAGTAACAATCGATAAGTGAGTTGAGAGTGGGATTGATATATGGTGACCTTATGAAACCATTTAAATATGAGACCATATTTTCTCATTATCAGTATTCGAATAGAATAATTTACTTCTTCGTTATCGCATACATACTCTTTCTAGATTAATATTATAATGGGAGCTGAAGTAGCCATTCTTGACATGTTGGCATCAGTTGATGTCAATAAACATCAGTTGATTGAAGACGAAGGAGCCATCCTAGGGGTCATCGAGGTAGATAGCGATGATGATGACGACGTTGATGAAGGTGTTGACCTAGAGGCAGATGCTGGTGATCACGATGGAGAGGGTGACGAAAGTTCCGATGGTGCCGATGTTCCAGAAGAGATGGTAGATATGGCAACCTGTATCAGGGACTTGGACATATGCAAAACAATCGATTACATGCATATCGTATGTCACCATCGATACAATCCATGGAGGAATGGAAACCTTGTGCGTTGTGTGTTTCCGCCTCTACGCATTACGGCATCGCGATCCTGGTGCAATGTACACCCACGTCGACGTACATTCCACGGGACCATATGGTGAAATGGAAAGGCATTATTGTAGAGTGTGTGAAACGGGTATCTTTTTGATGAGACCCGAAGATGTTTGTGCCACCTGCAATAATGTCTGAGAAGGTGAATAAAGATTATTTTGTTTTGTTTTGTAAGTTAGAATTAGTGAAATTTCAATAATTGTATATATATATATATATATATATATATATATATATATATATATATATATATATATATATATATATATATATATGTAAATTAAAGTAGAAGATTAGCGTCCAGGATAAATATGTTTTCAATAATTCAAAAAAATACAAATTTTTAATTAAAAAACTTTCAAGAACTTCAGGATATATTCCAAACGATTTTATGATTGATAAATCTATAAGGAATCAATTCTTCAACAACTATTCTTCAGAAAAAAGGATCTTTGAAGTTAATGATATCACTCGCACAGAGAAATAAGAAAAGGAATATGAATTTCAATCAATTTATCCGAAATATAAATAAGGTATATAAAAAATTTAATAAGTGCAACAATACCTGAAGCTATACTGCCGCAAAGTGATTATGAAGGATTTATCGACTTTGATGTCAGTGACTTATAATAAAATAAAAAACAAGAAAAAACTTTCAATAACTTAAGGATATATTCCAAACGATTTTATGATTGATAAACCTATGAGGAATCAATTCTTCGACAACTATTCTTCAGAAGAAAAAAGAGTCTCTGAAGTTAATGATATCACCTCACCCAGAGAAATAAGATAAGGAATATGAATTTCAATCAATTTATTCGAAATATAAATAAGGTATATAAAAAACATAAAACAACATTCAATCGAGGTTCAAGTCGATAGTGGCATCAGAATCATAGTCTCCTTCATTATTTTCATAATCTGATTCTCCGGCGATTGTTGAATCAGAGTCTGATATATATTGTTCATCCAGATTATTCACCATATCGAATTCAAATCGCTGCCGCAGATCCATTGACATCCATTGCTCCAAGCGATCCATCCAATTGAATTGTGATTGCATCTTTCTTCTATCTCATCCATTCATCACCCGTACTTGTAGAGGTTGAACTGATATGATTCTCCTGCACAAGTAAACTATGCATATGATGTGATCTAACATCCTCTTCAACTGTATATCCTGTAGTCGAATCTGCAGTTGTTATACTTTCCCATACTGAATAACGTGACTGAATAACGTGAAGTTGAATTTTTTTTGAATTATACAAGTTTGAGGAGGGGTTAGTTTGAAGTGGGGTGATGATTTTGAAGTTGTGAAGGTCACATGTTAATAACAAACGTTTATTCATCCCAAAAAACACATGTTTATAGGGGGACGAAGATAAAATGAAGCATATCAGATGATAATCAAAAGATTTATAGCAGTTAAATCAGTATCAAGCGTTGAATATAAAAAAAGTATTATACAGTTGATATAAATCATAAATCATGAGGGCATAGTTGACAAAATGTATTTCTTTAGTTCATTTTTGAATTTTATGATATTAATATTCAAAGGTAAACTGACATAATAAATTTTTCCACGATGATAAAAAGATTTTTTTCCAAACTGGGTTTTCATTTGGGAATTTTTTTAAATGATGACACTGTCTTGTGTGATATTGATGACAATCAGAATTCACACTGAATATGATATTACAATGCTTTTTATTATTTTTTGTGAGATGGATACAAATACATATTTTCAATTTGAATAATGAGTCAATGTCAAGCAGATCCCTTGGTTTATATAATTTGGATGTTTGTTTCAAGAATGGTGATTTGAAAATACATTTAATTGCTTTATATTGAAATGGGGTTTCAATGGTTTCAATACAGATTTCGTTGCAGTACCCCAAATTGATATTAAATATTCGAGTTTTGAATAAATCAGACTAAAATAAATAATTTACAAATATTTAAGAAAAACGAAAGACCGTATCCTATATAAAATGCCAATAAAAGAAAATATTTCTTCCCTGAGGATTTGAATATGTGTTGACCTTTCCACAACCTCCAGGAACACAAAAAGGAGGGGGGAAGATAAACCTGAGACTTCAAGAACGAGAAAACCGAGGCAACCCAAATCTGTGACGATACCCGAAGTAGTTTTGCCCTCAAATGGTAACATGAAGGCTGATTTTTCTTCTGCATTATCATCACTGCGGAGCTATGGTGACATGAAGAAGAAATCGAAGAGAAGTATCACCAATGTAGAAAAAACAATCAAACAATGTTCAGAAGTGAATGATGGGCTGGACGAAGACACGAAAAAAGTGCACAGCCTACGTGAACAGATTGTTCGATTACAAAATGAAGCCGATACCATAGAAAAGAGGGTTGAGAAGGATCGTCAAGACAATGACCGGCTTCGCAAGAAAACAGGAGATGAACTTCTGCAATCGAAAAACTTTTATGAAGCGGTTTCAGCAATGTATCAAAGATGGCGTAAAGAGGTGGACAATATTTTCCAGAGTGATGGTGAATAAAAGAAACATTCACTCTATGTGAATATTAGGTTAAGATTGTATATTCATTCACACAGTGAAAAATAATCTAAGAATTCAAATTTAGTTTTTCGTGTTGATAGTGATCAACACAATCATTCAACCAGACATTCAAACAATCTTACATCAATAATAATGAAAACGAATATTGGTCAACAATCAATTTTTTACAATGGCATAAAATCTTATAATGATTTACCGAATTGTCTGAAAAAATATGGTTAAATGGGATTCCAAAATAATTAAAAAAAATAATTATTATCCGAAAAAATTAATTATGATTTGCCGTATATTCTGAAAAGTTATGGAAAACTATGATTCAAAACTAATTTCAAAATTAAGTTGCAACTATAAACCATCTCATTTCTCTACTCATTCGATATATTTATGTAATTTAATGCATTGAAAAGTAGTTTGCTCTTTTTCTTCGGTAAAAAAAATCATTATGAAAAAAGAATATATGTATATATATATATATATATTATATATATATATATATATATATATACATATATATTCAAGTCTTCGAACCACTTCGTGAAATATATCACATAAGTTCAAGTTGAGTAAAGATGAGTTCCATGAACAATTCAAATGGTAGCATATTAGTGGACGATCGGAAGTTTCCGAAGGAGATGCAATGGGTCACAGTGCAATGGTACCTGAAGCCATAATGCCGCAAAGTGATTATACAGGATACATCGATTTAGATCTCGATGACTCCCTGAAATTTGATGGACCACCACCATCCATTAGCGGTCCGCAAGAAAGTGTTTCGCAAATCGAACCACCTGTACCAACACAGTTCAGTAGCCAAATCCAAATCCAAAATATATTTATTTTCTACTTCTTTTTACATATAAAACCTTAACTAATATATACATTAATTATAAAAACAATTCTTTTGTCCTCTTCGGGATAGGTGTGGAAGAGGATAGGAACTGCTGCTTGTGCTTGGGGTTGTTTAGAGCACCCACTTGTCCTCCCAGGGGGGCGAAGGGGTGCTCCCTGCTGATGTTAGCAGTAGCGTTGAATATACCCGTTTGGCTTTTTTTAACATTTGTTATAAAAGACACCTCCTGCTTTGCTTATGTGTCTATATTCCAATTATTTTGTTTTCAAAAGTTACCGTGTTTATTTTCATTTAGTATTTTTATTTGCTGCCTTTACCTGGCTGGAAAAATTTTAAATAAAAAACCAGCTACTGACAATGACTTTTCTGTCCCTGTGTGGGCTTACTTCCTTTTGTTTAAATTCATTAATCAATCGTCAACTTCATTGTACAGGTCGAGCCTATCAAATATTACTCCGTGCTTTCTACTTTGGTTCGCTCTTATATTGGTAATGCCTGCTGTGAGCGGACTTTTAGGGGTGTGTGACCTATAAAACTTGTCAGATAGTTTCATAATGAAGTCGGCAAGTTTCTCTACTTCCGCTAGCTCGCGTAGATCATCCAGCCGGATGTATCTATTACTATTAGTAACAATACGGAGTGCTTTGTTCTGCAGCCTTTCGAGTCTCAGTATTTGTGTTTTCGATGCGCTGCAGAACACTGGGCAGGCGTATGTCATTGCAGGTCTTATTATCTGTTTATAGATTCTTATTTTATGTTCTCGCGATAGGTTAGAGTTGCGTGCAATGAGGGGATACGTCCGCTTGATTGCGGCCGCTCCCCTCTGCAACGCTAATCCTATGTGCTTGTGCAAATTCATACGTCTGTCCAGCTCCACCCCCAGGTATCTCGCTGAGGGCTTCTCCGTCACCATGCTATCTTCAATCTTTATTTTCCCGAGGATTTTCACGTTAGTTCTTTTCCTCGTGAAATTAACGACCTCTGTTTTGCTCGAATTAAGCTTTATCTTGTTCTTCGCTATATAAGGTATGATCAGCCGATCCAGATGAATCTGGAGCTGTTTTGCAGCCACTTCGCTATAGAACAAGTGGGCATAGATCGCGGTGTCATCCGCGAACATGGCCGTACTCGTTCGAGCGAAGGTCGGGAAATCATGTGTATATATCGAATACAGGATTGGTGACAGAGAGGACCCCTGCGGGACCCCCGCTCCAACCGTATGCTCTGGCGAACTCGTGCCGTTCACATTGACCCTAAAAGTCCGCCCCGTAAGGTATGATTCTATAGTTTTGACGAGGTAGAAAGGCATGCGTGCCTCTGCCATTTTTGTAATTAATCCCTCTGTCCAGACAGTGTCGAACGCTTTCTGCATGTCCAACAGGACCATAACCGTGTTGTGGTCTCTGTGGAAGGCTTCCTTCACCCCGTGAACAACTCGGGCTACTTGGGATGTCGTTGAATGACCTCCTCTGAACCCGAATTGCTCAGGCGGGATAATTTTCAGCTCTTCCTCAGCTTCCACAACACGTTTCAGTATAATTTTCTCCACCACTTTGGCCACCACACTGAGAAGCGAGATGGGCCTGTAGCTTTCGATATTGTTCTTATTTTTCCCCGGTTTTAGTAAGGGAATTACTTCTGCCTTTTTTAAACAATCTGGGTAGTGTTGCCACTTTAGGATTGCATTAATTATGTATAACAACTGGACCAGTGGTTTCCTCGGCAGGTTTTTAAGCAGGATGGCGTCCAACTTATCAATGCCTGGCGCTTTGTTTCGCGGTAGTTTTCTGATCACCCCCAGAACCTCCTCGTAGTTTGTTAGAACTCCTTGGAGTTCTGTGGGTGCCAGAACTACCGCTGGTGTATTTCTGATGTTATTTGCCACATTTGTTATTCTTGTATGTTCTGCTGAGTTATCAGCTTCAATAACGTGTACATTGCTGTAATACTCCCCGAATAAATCTGCTTTTTCCTGCGGTTCTGCCACCGATCGCCCGGGGCCACTCACCACGGCTGGTATGGGCTCTCTATGCCTTTGCACCCTTTTGGTCATATCCCATAGCGAGTGATCCCTGACGTTGAGGTTTTCAAGCTTACGATTCCACACCTCGTTTGTGCTTGCATTAATGAGCTCAGTTATTTCAGCCCCGAGCTGCATAAAGTTCTCTTTATGCACCGGGTTTCTGGTAACTTGCCATTTCTTGCGCTCTTTATTTTTAATTTTGATCAAGTTTTTAACGTGTTGCGGAATCGCAAGCTTCTCGCCCCTCACAACTATCTTCTTGGTGGTTTTATCCCTGGCTATTTGTATCAGTTTGATGAACTTCTTTGTTTCATATTCTATTTCGTCTTTCCCTATATTTGTGTTTAGGAAAGTTATTCTACTTAAAATAGCTCTATATTCTTTCCAATTACAATTAAAATAGTCGTATCTGGTTCTCTCTATACGTTTGTATTTTTCTTGGTTGATATGAAATGTAATTGGGACGTGGTCAGAGGTTAGCTCATTCACAGCAATGAGTTCACTCATGTCCACGATATTTTTCTGAACCACCAAGTCTATAGTTGTCGGCGACATTCCGTTAAAAGGAAAGTGGGTAGGTTCACTACTCCTCTCTATTATCACCTCATTATTCGTTGAGTAATTCAGCAATGTCACTCCGTTCGCGTTGTTTTTTGTTGGACCGCCATTCCACTCGTTATGCCTGGCGTTGAAATCGCCGGCCAGAATTACCTTGTTGGCAACACCAACCAGATTATCTAAATCCCTGTCCGCGAATCTGCTCTCTGGGGGGCAGTATATTGAAAAAAGACATGTTCCATCGTTGAACCTAATTCCCGTATGTTCTATTCTGGAATTTTGTTGCGGAATTTCCGTAAACGGTATTCCATTCTTTATCAAGATGGCTACTCCCCCCGCGGCTCTCTCGCCTCCCGGTCTGTCGGCCCTAACGGTGGTGAAACCCCTGAATTTTAAATTATGGTCCTGTCGGAGCTTTGTCTCGGACAGAAGCATTATATCTACTAAATGTTTCCAGAGTGATGGTGAATAAAAGAAACATTCACTCTATGTGAATATTAGGTTAAGATTGTATATTCATTCACACAGTGAAAAATAATTTAAGAATTCAAATTTAGTTTTTCGTGTTGATAGTGATCAACACAATCATTCAACCAGACATTCAAACAATCTTACATCAATAATAATGAAAACGAATATTGGTCAACAATCAATTTTTTACAATGGCATAAAATCTTATAATGATTTACCGAATTGTCTGAAAAAATATGGTTAAATGGGATTCCAAAATAATTAAAAAAAATAATTATTATTCCGAACTAATAATTGAATTACATTTCCGATTTCATTGCTTACTCAATATTCCAAGTGGTATGAAACTCTATAATGATTTGCCGTATATTCTGAAAAGTTATGGAAAACTATGATTCAAAACTAATTTCAAAATTAAATTGCAACTATAAACCATCTCATTTCTCTACTCATTCGATATATTTATGTAATTTAATGCATTGAAAAGTAGTTTGCTCTTTTTCTTCGGTAAAAAAAATCATTATGAAAAAAGAATATATGTATATATATATATATATATACATATATATTCAAGTCTTCGAACCACTTCGTGAAATATATCACATAAGTTCAAGTTGAGTAAAGATGAGTTCCATGAACAATTCAAATGGTAGCATATTAGTGGACGATCGGAAGTTTCCGAAGGAGATGCAATGGGTCACAGTGCAATGGTACCTGAAGCCATAATGCCGCAAAGTGATTATACAGGATACATCGATTTAGATCTCGATGACTCCCTGAAATATGATGGACCACCACCATCCATTAGCGGTCCGCAAGAAAGTGTTTCGCAAATCGAACCACCTGTACCAACACAGTTCAGTAGCGGTTCGCTAACAGATATTGAATTACCACCTGGTTCTCTACCTGTGATACACATCCCCGATGAACAACAAGTCGAACGTGTTTCAGAAAAAATACAACTGACCTCGAAAAGCAAGTAGGACGTGTTTCGAAAACCACAACTGACCTTCCCACAACCTACAGGAACACAAAAAGGAGAAAAGAGGATGAACCTAAGACCTCAAGGACGAGAAAACCGAGGCAACCCAAATCTGTGACAATACCCGAAGTAGTTTTGCCCTCAAATGGTAACATGGAGGCTGATTCTTCCTCTTCATTATCATCACTGCGAAGCTATGGTGACATGAAGAAAAAATCGAAGAGAAGTATCACCAATGTAGGAAAAACAATCAAACAATGTTCCGAAGTGAATGATAGGCTGGACGAAGACATGAAAAAAATGTACAGCCTGCGTGAACATATTGTTCGATTACAAAATGAAGCCGATACCATAGAAAAAAGAGTTGGGAAGGATCGTCAAGACAATGACCGACTTCGCAAGAAAGCAGGAGATGAACTTCTGCAATCGAAAAACTCTTATGAAGCGGTTTCAGCAATGTAACAAAGATGGCGGAAAGAGGTGGACAATATTTTCCAGAGTGATAGTGAATAAAAAAAACATTCACTCTATGTTAATATCAGGTTAAGATTGTATATTCATTCACCTAGTGAAAAATAATCTAAAAATTCAAATTTAGTTTTTCGTGTTTATAGTGATCAACACAATCATTCAACCAGACATTCAAACAATCTTACATCAATGATAATGAAGACGAATATTACTCAACAATCAATTTTTGACAATGGCATAAAATTTTGTAATTATTTACCGAATTGACTGGAAAAATATGGTAAAATGAGATTCAAAAATAATTTAAAAAAATACTTATTATTCCGAATTGATAATTGAATGATAATAATCATTATTCATCCTCCTTTAAAATCATACATGGTATAGGACAAGTCATAAATTGTTTATACACAGACATACATAGGTACACATATACATATATATATATATATATATATATATATATATATATATATATATATATATATATATATATATATATATATAACAGTAAACAAATAACTATATTACTTTAAACATATCTTCCATAAAAACAAGCAAATAACAAATTGAAAAAAAAATTATGAATTAGCAAAATATTCACTAATGTCATAAAAGCAGGATTCCACTGAATATTTTTCCAATCTTATTTTGAATTTATTAATATTTTTTCTGTTTTTGATATCACTGGGGAGGTGATTGAAAAATCGTATTCCATTATACTTAGGACTGCTTTCGTATAGTGAAGTACGGTGCTTCATACTTCTAAATGAATCACCATGCCTCGTAGCATAGTCATGAGAGTCAGAATTTTTTGAGAAGCTCTTGATGTTATGTTTAACATATGTTACATATTAAACGCCACATCAACATCGTTACTTCTGAAAACACACTGAAAGTCTTCGTTACCTAGCCAATGTTGTAAGTTAAACAAATTTTGTTCAGATAAGATCCTGAAATTAACATCATTTTTAATACTAGAATTCAAGACATTTATTTTAATATTCCTCAAAACAATATCAAGACTCAAATGGTCACCAAGAACCAAGTCTATTACATTCTCTGTGTAATCTGTAGAATAATTTGTTAGAAAATAATCCAGTTTGGATTTTGTCACTTTTCCATTCTTATCTCTCAAAATTCGAGTAGGTTCAAAGTTTTGGCATTTCAACCCAGAACTATCCATGAAGTTAGTCAATGAAGATTTATCACTCAAGTCAGTTGAAAAATCAATATTGAGATCGCCACTAAGAATAACATAGTCAAAACGATTTGTGCAATAGTTCATTATTGTAAACAATTCCTTCATAAATAACTTTAAATCGCCATTGGGTGATCTATACATATTTAAAAGATAATATTTATTTTGTTGTGATACAAACGAAATACAACAGCACTCTGAATGTAGTTCTTCATTTGATCCATTTGCGAAGGATGGAATCTTAAAATCCATGGTATTCTTAACAAGAATCATCACTCCTCCATGAATCTTAATAGATCTATTGAAACAAGAAGCGATTTTGTAGCCATCAAAACAAATAGCACCAATACTGGGTTCGTTACACCAAGTTTCAGACAAGCATAAAATGTCCAGATTTTTATATTTAAGTATCAATTCAATACGGTTCGTCTTATTGGTTATCGATTGAGTGTTAACTATCATGATCCTAGAACCTATTGAAGAATCTGTTATTGCTGAATTGCCCTCTGATAATCCGGTTATTTGACGGTCTCCTCTTGAATCATTCATTATATTGTTTCTACGTGTATTAGACAAACATCTAAACAATGGTCTTGTGCCCTAGTACATTCACGAGAATCATTATTAAAAATATTTCTCTCATTGTAATTTTGTTCATGAATTTTCACCTGATGTACCTCATTAGCGAAATTGCTATCAGTCGTTCCAGCTTCAAGAGGTGTTGTGTTTATTTGAATTGAATTTTAATTACATTTTTGTCCATATCTTATTTCATTTGTTAATTTCATGGCTATTTGGTTTCTTGATAGTGTACATTTCTTTCCATTATTAATATTAATTACTACAGCCCTACCTTCAGAATAACTGTCCAGTCGTACCATATAATTTTCAAGCATTTGATTGAATTTCAGTATAGAAGTAAGATAACGTGACTTAGAATGCAGAAGAATAGTATTTACCAAAATATTTGTGTAATGACATTGTTCCAATTTACTATTTAATAACTCAACTGAAGGGTAGCTGTTCCTCATAATATCATTCAACCCACCTTGTTTAATTACAAAATCATTCATAGTAAAATATTTCGTTAAATTAACTATATCAGATATAATATCATTCATACAAGCTCCTGGTTTGATTATAGTTTGAACAAAAATTTATTGTCAAGTCGGTTTTCTATAAATTTAAGCAGATTACGTCCACCTTCATCGCACAGTGCCAATATTTTATGCATCATATTTTTCTTTTTCTTGTCTTCAATGCTTCGTCTTTTTTCTCCATCATCCTCCTTTGATTTCGTAGTTATGATAACCTTACAATCTTCAGGCTTCTTTACTCCAGCTCTGAAGTCCTTTATTTCTTGGCAATAGGCCTCATTATCTTTTTCAAGTGCTTTTATTGTTTCTACCATACTTCTACTGATATCACTCAATTCCTGTACTTCTCTTTAAAAATTTTGAAGTTTTTCATTGCTTTGTTGGTACTTCAAACTGAGTAATCTCTTTGTGTTGTCTAGTCCAATATAGCTATTTATGTACCAAGTGCGTTATATAGATCCTAACGCCCGGAGGGTAACATTCACCCGAGGGCTTTTGGCCCGAGGGATGAATGTTGCCCGATGGGCGTTAGGATCTAGTAACGCTCGTGGTGCATACAATATTTTATTTTTCACGAAAAAATTATCTTAAACGACGTTGTTCACTTCATAAATTTCTTCTCTTAGTATTTACTGCGTTCTGGTCGGCAACTGAGCACAAGTGAGCTTTTATGCAATTGCCATGGAAACATTGGAGAGGTTGCTAAGGGTTGTTTATTTAATAAAACGACGCTGCATTTTTGTAAGAATTGACAAGCTTGTTAGTGGAGGATACTAAAAACGGTTGTGTTCATAATAATTATGGAGATCCCACAGAATGTGACGCTCAAAGCTGAAAAAGCGTTAGGAAATTTACTGCCTGTGAAATCCAAACACTTATACGAGAAGGAGTATGACCATTTTCTGAAATGGAAAGATGAAAACAGAGTGAATACCGTGAATTAAACTGTCTTAATGGCATACTTCCCGGAACTGGTGAGTTTATCCCATGGAAAATATTAATATTTTCCATTTATTTCACATTACCACCATCCATTAGTGGTCCGCATGAAAGTGTTTTGCAAATCGAACCACCTGTACCAATACAGTTCAGTAGCGGTTCGCCAGCAGATATTGAATTGTCACCTGGTTCTTTACCTGTGATACACATCCCGATGAACAATAAGTCGAACGTGTTTCAGAAAAACATACAACTGACCTCGAATAGCAAGTACGACGTGTTTCGAAAACCACGACTGACCTTCCAACAACCTCCAGGAATACAAAAAGGAGAAAGGATGATAAACCTAAGACTTCAAGGACAAAAAACCGAGGCAACCCAAATCTGTGACGATACCCGAAGTAGTTTTGCCCTCAAATGGTAACATGGAGGCTGATTCTCCTTCTTCATTATCATCACTGCGAAGCTATGGTGACATAAAGAAAAAATCGGATGTTCCAAAGTGAATGCTAGGCTGGACGAAGACATAAAAAAAGTGTACAGCCTACGTGAACAGATTGTTCGATTACAAAATGAAGCCGATACCATAGAAAAGAGGGTTGGGAAGGATCGTCAAGACAATGACCGACTTCGCAAGAAAGCAAGAGATGAACTTCTGCAATCGAAAATCTCTTACGAATCGGTTTCAGCAATGTATCAAAGATGGCGGAAAGAGGTGGACGATATTTTCCAGAGTGATAGTGAATAAAAGAAACATTCACTCTATGTGAATATTAGGTTAAGATTGTATATTCATTCACCTATTGAAAAATAATCTAAAAATTCAAATTAGGTTTTTCGTGTTTATAGTGATCAAGACAATCATTCAACCAGACATTCAAACAATATTACATCAATAATAATGAAAACGAATATTGGTCAACAATAAATTTTTCACGATGGCATAAAATTTTATGATGATTTACCGATTTGTCTGAAAAAATATGGTTAAATGAGATTCAAAAATAATTTAAAAAAATAATTATTATTCCGAATTAAAATTAATTACATTTCCGATTTCATTGCTTACTCAATATTCTAAGTGGTATAAAACTCTATAATGATTTGCCGTATATTCTGAAAAGTTATGGAAAACTATGATTCAGAACTAATTTCAAAATATACTTGCAACTACAAACCATCTAATTTCTCTACTCATTCGATATATTTATGTAATTAAATGCATTGAAAAGTAGTTTACTTTTTTTCGGTAAAAAAAATCATCATTAAAAGAGAATATATGTATATGTATGTATATATGTATGTATATATATATGTATATATATATATACATACATATATATTCAAGTCTTCGAACCACTTCGTGAAATATATCACATAAGTTCAAGTTGAGTTAAGATGAGTTCCATGAACAATTCAAATGGTAGCATATTAGTAGACGATCGGGAGTTTCCGAAGGAGATGCAATGGGTCACAGTGCAATGGTACCTGAAGCCATAATGCCGCAAAGTGATTATAAAGGATACATCGATTTAGATCTCGATGATTCCCTGAAATTTTGTGGACCACCATCCATTAGCGGTCTGTAAGAAAGTGTTTTGCAAATCCAACCACCTGTACCAACACAGTTCAGTAGCGGTTCGCTAACAGATATTGAAATACCACCTGGTTCTCTACCTTTGATACACATCTCCGATGAATAACAAGTCGAACGTGTTTCCGAAAAAATACAACTGACCTCGAAAAGCAAGTAGGACGTGTTTCGAAAACCACAACTGACCTTCCCACAACCTCCAGGAACACAAAAAGGAGAAAGGAAGATAAACCTAAGACCTCAAGGACGGGAAAACCGAGGCAACTCAAATCTGTGACAATACCCGAAGTAGTTTTGCCCTCAAATGGTAACATGGGGGCTGATTTTTCTTCTTCATTATCATCACTGCGAAGCTATGGTGACATGAAGAAAAAATCGAAGACAAGTATCACCAACGTAGAAAAAACAATCAAACAATGTTCCGAAGTGAATGATGGCTGGACGAAGACATGAAAAAAGTGTACAGCCTCGTGAACAGATTGTTCGATTACAAAATGAAGCCGATACCATAGGAAAGAGGGTGGGAAGGATCGTCAAGACAATGACGACTTCGCAAGAAAGCAGGAGATGAACTTCTGCAATCGAAAAACTCTTATGAAGCGGTTTCAGCAATGTATCAAAGATGGCGGAAAGAGGTGGACAATATTTTCCAGAGTGATAGTGAATAAAAGAAACATTCACTCTATGTTAATATTAGGTTAAGATTGTATATTCATTCACCTAGTAAAAAATAATCTAAAAATTCAAATTCAGTTTTTCGTGTTTATAGTGATCAATACAATCATTCAACCAGACATTCAAATAATCTTACATCAATAATAATGAAAACGAATATTGCTCAACAATCAATTTTTGACAATGGCATAAAATTTTATGATTTACCGAATTGTCTGAAAGAATATGGTGAAATGAGAATCAAAAATAATTTTAAAAAATACTTATTATTCCGAATTAATAATTGAATAATAATAATCTTTATTTATCCTTCTTTAAGGTCATACATGATATAGGACAAGTCATAAAATGTATATACACAGACATACATAGGTACACATATACATATTTATATACAGTAAACAAATAACTATATTACTTTAAACATATCGTCCATAAAAACAAGCAAATAATCAAATTAAAAAAAATATCATGAATTAACAAAATATTCACTATTGTCATAAAAGCAGGATTCCACTGAATATTTTTTCAATCTTATTTTGAATTTATTAATATTTTTTTTGTTTTTGATATCACTGGGGAGGTAATTGAAAAATCGTATTCCATTATACTTAGGACTGCTTTCGTAAAGTGAAGTACGGTGCTTTGTACTTCTAAATAAATAACCATGCCTCGTAGTCATGAGAGTCAGAATTTTTTGAGAAGCTCTTGATGTTGAGTTTAACATATGTTACAGTTTTATAAATGTGAATCGATGGTACCGTCAGTAAGTTATACTTTTTGAAATAATTCCCACACGTCGTTCGGTAATCTAAGTCAAAGATTAGGCGAATTAGTTTTTTTTGACTGATAAAAACTCTGCGAGCATTGGCCGTAATTCTCCAAAGGACAAAGTTATAAGAAATATGTGAATATGAGAGAGCATAGTACACATTTATCAATTGCTCTAGTGTGAATATATTTTTCCACTTCAAATTTGCATCTAAATATGTGTCCAGAAATTTTATTGAGTCCGAAAAATATATATTTTTGTTGTTTACGCGGACAAAATAATCATTTGAGATTTTGGTACGAGAATAAAACTGTAGACATACTGTTTTGTCAGGATTGACAATTAAGGAGTTGTTACTACACCAATCAGTAAATTCTTTCGACAAATTATTCATTTTCTGCACAAGTTCTTCTGGGGTTTCAGCATCAGTGGCGATTGTCGTATCATCTGCATACAAAGAAATGTGTTCAGTGCTCAAATAATTTGGTAAATCATTGACGTACAGAAGGAATATCAAGGGACCTAAAACTGATTCTTGAGAAACTCCTAAATCAACATCAAAAAGTTGATATCTACAATCATTCACTTCAACGCAAATTTTCCGATACTCAAGATAAGATGCAAGCCACCACAGAAATATGCCCCGAAAACCTAGTCCACATAATTTTCTCAGAGCAACATCAATATTGATGGAGTCAAATGCTTTAGAAACGTCAAAGAAGAGTACCCCAACAAACCTTCCGCGGTCCAACGCAGTATGGACGTAATCGAGAAAAGCCACCGAGGCACTCTCCGTCGATCTTCCAGGGCGAAATCCATGTTGATGCCTACTTATAACATTATGTTTATCGAGAAAACCAAGCATCCCGGTATGTATACATGTCTCAAAAATCTCACATATGACAGTTGGTACAGTAATCGGCCTAAAATTAACAATGTTCGTCTGCCTTTTTCATATAATGGAGTGACAATACCAGTCTTCAAATCCATGGAAAATTCGCCATATTCAACACTCATGTTAATCAAATCTGAAAGAGGACTTGCAATAATGAGTTAATGAGTCCTATAGTTTTTATAATTTTTGTTGAGAGACAGTCAATGCTCACAGATGTAACGTTCTTCGAAGAACGAATCACATCTGACACTTCATGACCATCCACAGGGGCAAAGTAAAATGTATTATTAATGTTCATAGAAGTAAAGTTTTTGAAATAAGTGCTGTTAAAATGCGAGATTACGGCATTTTTTGTTGCAGATGAAAAAAATTCAGCAAATGCGTTAGTTATATTCTGCTTATTGTTGATAATATTTCATTGAACTTCAATCTCATTTATCGAGCCAATTTCCGTTTTACCTGTTTTTTCTCTGACTGTTCTCCAAATATATTTCTGTTTTGTTGAAAATTTTTATTCTCAAGATTATTTTGATAATAAGTTTTTTCGCTTCAGCTATTCTGCCTATATAATTTTTCTTTAAACTTTTATACTTCACGAAAAGTTCATCTTGCAATGAATTGTTCTTCAACCAGAACATATTTTTCAGTTCAACTCCCATCTTGATAATGTCATTACTGATCCATCCCGGGGTGGATACATTATTTAGTTTTTTCTTTGTTAGAGGACAAGTCAAATCTACATAATATATTATAGTACCAATAAACATATTAAACGCCACATCAACATCGTTACTGCTGAAAACACACTGAAAGTCTCTGTTACCTAGCCAATGTTGTAAGTTAAACAAATTTTGTTCAGATAAGTTCCTGAAATTAACATTATTTTTAATACTAGAATTCAAGACATTTATTTTAATATTCCTCAAAACAATATCAAGACCCAAATGGTCACCAAGAACCAAGTCTATTACATTCTCTGTATAATCTGTGGAATAATTTGTTAGAAAATAATCCTGTTTGGATTTTGTCACTTTTCCATTCTTATCTCTAAAAATTCGAGTAGGTTCAAAGTTTTGACATTTCAACCCAAAACTATCCATGAAGTTAGTTAATGAAGATTTATCCCTCGAGTCAGTTAAAAAATCAATATTGAGATCGCCACTAAGAATAACATAGTCAAAACGATTTGTGCAATAGTTCATTATTGTAAACAATTTCTTCATAAATAACTTCAAATCGCCATAAGGTGATCTATACATATTTAAAAGACAATATTTATTTTGTTGTGATACAAACGGAATACAACAGCACTCTAAATGTAGTTCTTCATTTAATCCATTCGCGAAGGATGGAATCTCAAAATCCATGGTATTCTTGACAAGAATCATCCTCCTCCATGAATCTTAATAGATCTATTGAAACAAGAAGCGATTTTGTAGCCATCAAAACAAATAGCACCAATACTGGATTCGTTTCACCAAGTTTCAGACAAGCTTAAAATGTCCGGATTTTTATATTTGAGTATCAATTCAATACGGTTCGTCTTATTGGTTATCGATTGAGTGTCAACTATCATGATCCTAGAACCTATTGGAGAATCTGTTATTGCTAAATTGCCTTAGTACATTCACGAGAATCATTATTGAAAATATTTCTCTCATTGTAATTTTGTTCATGAATTTTCACCTGATGTACCTCATTAGCGAAATTGCTATCAGTCGTTTCAGCTTCAAGAGGTGTTGTGTTTATGTGAATTAAATTTTAATTACATTTTTATCCATATCTTATTTCATTTGTTAATTTTATGGCTATTGGGTTTCTTGATAGTGTACATTTCTTTCCATTATTAATATTAATTACTACAGCCCTACCTTCAGAATAACTGCCCAATCATGCCATATAATTTCCAAGCATTTGATTGAATTCCAATATAGAAGAAAGATAACGTGACTTAGAATGCAAAGGAATAGTATTCACCAAAATATTTGTGTAATGACATTGTTTCAATTTACTATTTAATAACTCAACTGAAGGGTAGCTGTTCCTCATAATATCATTCAACCCACCTTGTATAATTACAAAATCATTCATAGTAAAATATTTCGTTAAATTAACTATATCAGATATAATATCATTCATACAAGCTCCTGGTTTGATTATAGTTTGAACATAAAATTTATTGTCAAGTCGGTTTTCTATAAATTTACCCAGATTACGTCCACCTTTATCGCACAGGGCCAATATTTTATGCATCATATTTTTATTTTTCTTGTCTTCAATGCTTCGTCTTTTTTCTCCATCATCCTCCTTTGATTTCGTAGTTATGATAACCTTACAATCTTCAGTCTTCTTTACTTCAGCTCTCAAGTCCTTTATTTCTTGGCAATAGGCCTTTTCAAGTGCTTTTATTGTTTCTACCATACTTCTACTGATATCACTCAATTCCTGTACTTCTCTTTCAAAAGTTTTTCATTGCTTTGTTGGTACTTCAAACTGAGTAATCTCTTTGTGTTGTCTAGTCCAATATAGCTATTTATGTACCAAGTGCGTTATATAGATCCTAACGCCCGAAGGGTAACATTCACCCGAGAGCCTTTGGCCCGAGGGATGAATGTTGCCCGATGGGCGTTAGGATCTAGTAACGCTCGTGGTGCATACAATATTTTATTTTTCACGAAAAAATTATCTTAAACGATCTTGTTTACTTCATAAATTCCTTCTCATAGTATTTACTGCGTTCTGAACGGCAACTGAGCACAAGTGAGCTTTTATGCAATTGCCATGGAAACATTGGAGAGGTTGCTAAGGGTTGTTTATTTAATGAAACAATGCTGCATTTTTGTGAGAATTGACAAGCTTGTTAGTGGAGGATACCAAAAACGGTTGTGTTCATAATAATTATGGAGATCCCACAGAATGTGACGCCCAAAGCTGAAAAAGCGTTAGGAAATTTACTGCCTGTGAAATCCAAACACTTATACGAGAAGGAGTATGACCATTTTCTGAAATGGAAAGATGAAAACAGAGTGAATACCGTAAATGAAACTGTCTTAATGGCATACCTCCAGGAACTGGTGAGTTTATCCCGTGAAAAATATTAATATTTTTTATTTATTTTATATTTATTCAGTCTGAACAATATGGTGCAAATAGTCTATGGACCGAATACTCACAGCTGAAATCAATATTGATTGTTGGAGAAAATATTAATATATCAGCATTCAGTCAACTGATGGCATTTCTAAAAGTTAATTCAAAAGGATACATTCCTAAAAAATCAAAGGTATTGGAAGGTGGACAAGTATTACTTTTCATAAGAAAAGCTCCAGATGATACTTTTCTGCTACATAAAGTTGTTTTGATAATGGGCGTATTTGGAGGCTTAAGACGTGATGGAATGGTCAGGATGACAGTTGATGACATTGATGACACTACGACCAAAAGGATGTAAACAACGTAGGTTTTTTTTAACCTACAGAAATAATAAATGCATTGAGTTACCAGTAGATAAAAATACTATAGGAAGTGTTCCTTCTATCATAGCGAAATACCTGAATTGTC
Organism: Gonioctena quinquepunctata; assembly: GCA_018342105.1. Lineage (NCBI taxonomy): Eukaryota > Metazoa > Arthropoda > Insecta > Coleoptera > Chrysomelidae > Gonioctena > Gonioctena quinquepunctata. The sequence continues at coordinate 29,449 of JAFIRS010004391.1, forward strand.
TACGACGAACGTCGTCAACGCTCCTTGTTCAAGGTGGTGCTTCCTTTGAAACACTAAAATTACATGAAAAATGGAAGAGTAGTACGGTAGCGGAGAGCTATATTGAAGAAAGTATCTCCTCGGAGAACAGAATTGCTACAATGATAGCCCATTCCGTTTCCGAAAAAGAAAATGTTAACGTTCCGAACGAAACCGAATGCACATGGAGGAGTTCATCATCGGTCAACTCATAGAACTTCAAACTTGGTGCTAATTTTTCAGAAACATTTGAAAATTGTAATATCTATTTGAGAGAAAATAATTAGTACCTTTTTTATGTACAGTTATAAATAAAACTTTTCGGAGTAATTAATTTATTGAACTACAGAAAAAAACATTTAGCGGGCGTTATGATTCATAATGCCCTCCATAACGCCCCGGGCGTTATGGGTCTGTTAATAGCAACCGTTGCCAAGGTTTTATCAAGCAGTAACGATCAAGTGAAAAATAAATGTTTTTATTCAACTTGGCCACTGTGTCCCTTTGTTCTTTCACCTTAATTTTATCCATATCTTCTACAAGTAGCTCATTTGTGTCCGATTTTTTCCCGACTATAATATCTACGCCAGTGGAATACACTTCGGTTTCTGTGGATTTGTGAGTCATTGGTATACCAGCTGTTTGTGTACTATTTGTTTTTGTATCATTCCTTTTTTCTTGGAGTACTTTTTGTAGTTCTTTAATCTTAACTTAAATTTCTTGTGTTACATTGTTTTGACTCTCTATGAGGTTGTTCATTTCACTTTCCGAATCTAATGCTTGCTGTAAATACCTGTTTTTTCTCCTCATTCAGTTTCTGCATGTAATTGGTTTTCATTTCACTGTCTTGGATTAGTTCACTTATTGTTTCTTCCAACAAGTTCGTCTCTTCTTCTTGGTAGCTCGTTGCTTCTTGTTCACAGCACTTAATTTTGTTGTCTTTCACAAAGACAACTTTTTTCTCATAATTTGCCAACAAACAGCTCATATGAAAAACACTGCAGCACTCAGTGTATTCATAGTGCACAAATGGTTTCTTTTTACAACATTTATAATTTGTTCCCGGAGAGCACTGGGCATATGTTCCCTCTGACATGTTCACTACTACTATTACATTTCCGATTTCATTGCTCACTCAATATCCTAAGTGGTATAATACTCCATAATGATTTACCGTATTTTCTGAAGAATTATGGAAAACTATGATTCAAAACTAATTTCAAAATATACTTGCAACTACAAACCATCTAATTTCACTACTCATTCATATATTGATGTAATTTAATGCATTAAAAAGTACTTTACTTTTTTCTTCGGTGAAAATAAAGCAATATGAAAGAAGAATATATGTATATGTGTATATATATATATATATATATATATATATATATATATACACATATATATTCAAGTCTTCGAACCACTTCGTGAAATATATAAAATAAGTTCAAGTTGATTAAAGATGAGTTCCATGAACAATTCAAATGGTAGCATATTAGCAGTGCTTCTCATTAGTGGACGATCGGGAGTTTCCGAGGGAGATGCACAGTGCAATGGTACCTGAAGCCATAATGCTGCAAAGTGATTATACAGGATATATCGATTTAGATCTCGATGACTTCCTGAAATTCGGTGGACCACCACCATCCATTAGCGGTTCGCTAGCAGATATTGAATTACCACCTGGTTCTCTACCTGTGATACACATCCCCGATGAACAACAAGTCGAACGTGTTTCAGAAAAACATACAACTGACTTCGAAAAGCAAGTAGGACGTGTTTTGAAAACCACAACTGACCTTCCCACAACATCCAGGGACACAAAAAGGAGAAAGGAAGATAAACCTAAGACTTCAAGGACGAGAAAACCAAGGCAACCCAAATCTGTGACAATACCCGAAGTAGTTTTGCCCTCAAATGGTAACATGGAGGCTGATTTTTCTTTTTCATTATCATCACTGCAAAGCTATGGTGACATGAAGAAAAAATCGAAGAGAAGTATCACCAATGAAGAAAAAACAATCAAACAATGTTCCGAAGTGAATGATGGGCTGGACAAAGACATGAAGAAAGTGTACAGCCTGCGTGAACAGATTGTTCGATTACAAAATGAAGCCGATACCATAGAAAGGAGGGTTGGGAAGGATCGTCAAAACAATGACCGACTTCGCAAGAAAGCAGGAGATGAACTTCTGCAATCGAAAAACTCCTATGGAATGAAAACTTATCTAAAAATTCAAATTTAGTTTTTCGTATTGATAGTGATCAACACAATCATTCAACCAGACATTCAAACAATCTCACATCAATAATAATGAAAATGAATATTGGTCAACAATCAATTTTTTACAATGGCATAAAATTTTATAATGATTTACCAAATTGTCTGAAAAAATATGGTTAAATAAGATTCAAAAATAATTAAAAAAAATACTTATTATTCCGAATTAATAATTGGATTACATTTCCGATTTCATTGCTTACTCAATATTCTTAGTGGTGTGAAAAAGATCGTCAAGACAATGACCGACTTCGCAAGAAAGCAGGAGATGAACTTCTGCAATCGAAAAACTCCTATGGAGTGGTTCCAGCAATGTATCAAAGATGGCGAAAAGAGGTCGACAATATTTCCTAGAGTGATAGTGAATAAAAGAAACGTTCACTCTATGTAAATATATGTAAATATTAGGTTAAGATTGTATATTCATTCACCTAGTGAGAAATAATCTGAAAATTCAAATTTGGTTTTTCGTGTTGATAGTGATCAACACAATCATTCAACCAGACATTCAAACAATCTTACATCAATAATAATGAAAACGAATAGTGGTCAACAATCAATTTTTTACAATGGCATGAAATTTCATAATGATTTACCGAATTGTCTGAAAAAAATGGTGAAATGAGATTCAAAAATAATTTAAAAAAATACTATTTATTCCGAATTAGGAATTGAATCACATTTCCGATTTCATTGCTTACTCCATATTCCAAGTGGTATAAAACTCTATAATGATCTGCCGTATATTCTGAAAAGTTATGGAAAACTATGATTCAAAACTAATTTCAAAATATACTTGCAACTACAAACCATCTAATTGCACTGCTCATTCGATATATTTATGTAATTTAATGCATTAGAAAGTAGTTTACTTTTTTTCTTCGGTAAAAACAATCAAACAATGTTCCAAAATGAAAGATAGGCTGGACGATGACATGAAAGAAGTGTACAGCCTACGTGAACAGATTGTTCGATCACAAAATGAAGCCGATACTATAGAAAAGAGGGTTGGGGAGGATCGTCAAGACAATGACCGACTTCGCAAGAAAGCAGGAGATGAACTTCTGCAATCGAAAATCGGTTTCGGCAATGTATCAAAGATGGCGGAAAGCGGTGGACAATATTTTCCAGAGTGATAGTGAATAAAAGAAACATTCACTCGATGTAAATATTAGGTTAAGATTGTATTTTCATTCACCTAGTGAAAAATAATAAAAAAATTCAAATTTAGTTTTTCGTGTTTATAGTGATCAACACAATCATTCAACCAGACATTCAAACAATCTTACACCAATAATAATGAAAACGAATACTAGTCAACAATCAATTTTCGACGATGGCATTAAATTTTATAATAATTTACCGAATTGTCTGGAAAAATATGGTAGAATGAGATTCAAAATTTGTTTTAAAAAATACTTATTATTCCGAATTAATAATTGAATTACATTTTCTATTTCATTGCGTACTCAATATTCTAAGTGGTATGATACTCAATAATGATTTGCCGTATATTCTGAAAAGTTATGGAAAACTTTGATTCAGAACTAATTTCAGAATGATTTGTTGAAAATATAAACAGGATGTTCATAAAATCAGATGTGGAATCATCTGCGACTGAAAGATGAACTTTAGTCACTATCTTCCATCGTCAAGTTAACCTCTTGTGGGGTATTCATGTTGAAAAGAAATGATTCTAATTTTTTCCATCTTTGCAAAGTGAGATTGCTTCTTGAACATGTGTTTCCTATTTCTTCCGGTCTTCCTGATGATCGTGGAAGCGTGAAATAGATTTTCGTCGAGAAAAATGTATTGAAGACCTAGTGAATGCGATGTCTCTCCTGCGTCAATGTTACGAATGATTGCTGGTGAGTACTCTCTTGTGGAAAACATTCTTCTTTGCCTCATTCATCTTTATGAGTTCCTAATTAAGACTGGAATAGAAAATCAAATAACTATCTGAATGAAAATGCAAATTTTCAATTTCAGATTTTTTCTTTTGAGTTAGAGCTTTTTCAGAATATCTATCAGATGTAGTTCAATGTCCAGCGTGGCTTTAGCCGGGTAAGTAGTTGTTTTCTGTTAGACATTCACAAAAAATAACTTCATTTTAATCGTGGATTTTTCAATTCACAGAAAAATCTTTCTATCAATATTCAATTGAGAATGTTCCCGTTTTCAATTTCAGAATATACTTGCAACTACAAACCATCTAGTTTCACTACTCATTCGATATATTTATGTAATTTAATGCATTAAAAAGTAGTTTACTTTTTTTCTTCGGTAAAAAAAAGCATTATGAAAGAAGACTATATGTATATATATATATATATATATATACATGTTATATCTCACTTTTCACCAAAGGCTTTTTAAAAACAATTACTACTTCAAAAAGGAGTATAGCAGACTCCTTTGGACTTTATTTGGAAAATATAATAATACAATTAAAACTACTTGACTGAGTGTCTGAGAATAACTATTAACTGATAATGCCTCGCAGGGCTATTTATAATATTAGGAAAATGGTGACGCTACTTAGACCAGCGAAATATTATCTGTAGTCAGTTTCCGAGAGCGGACGTGATGACCCTGGGAAGATAGCAAGTCAGCAGTTTCCTGGAAGGTAACCTGATACTCCTGTGATGGCCACTAGTTATCTTGCATATAACAGCTCCCTCCATAAAGAAAAAGTTGATGCCATGCAGCAACTTTTAGGGTTGTGAGGTGATCATGCGTTTCCTTCCAGATGGATGGATTCTTCCTGCATTTCTTCATTTATTTTTCTTGGGAAAATGCTGGAGATTCTTCTCAACGGTTTGAATGGTCTGTGCGGTGAATCGTCAGGTCCTGTCAGAGCCAGTCTTGTCGTTCTCTTTCTACACTTGCAGAATGGGTAGAGTGCCAACAGGGATAAGCCGAGTGAGATGGTGAAGGAGGTGAACCATGATATGTTCTTCTCGACTAGAGGTTGTTGAATCAGGTCATCTAGGCTTTTTGAATATGAGTCCAGCTTGTGTTTGGCGACGTCCAAGTCATCAACATTCAGATCGTTCAGTTTGAGGGGCTTCAGTTTCGGCAGTTTCGATTTTTCTGGAATATCCACACAACACTCGTATGGTATTACAACTGGATGGGTGTCGTGGGTGACGTACGATGTTTTCGATCCTTGAGAATTTGCCTGGATCTTTGTTATTCCAATAAACGCACTACATTCAATCTGGAGTTTTACGATTGAATTCGTATAAATAATTTCAGTCTTAGTGTTCATATTGGGACAATTCACGGTCACTTGTAAAGGTTCAGCAAGGATCACTAGCCATAGATTGGTTTCGAGTTTTTGAATGTTATAACCTTAGCTGAAAATCAAAGAACTTTGACAGTTTCGCGGAACGTTTTTGAAACTTTTGAAAATTTGGGCTTCACAAATGGAGTTATAGTCTATTGGATATGCGAACATATCGGAGCACAATTCAGTTCTATAAAAAAGCGGTTTACACGTTTTCAAGTCTGTCACAGGTATGAACATTAGAGAATCATCATCTTTCGCGTTGAATTTTTGAGAAATCGAGATAATATGATGGAGGCCAGTTCTATTATCATATATTGGAATTGGGTACAGTTGGTACAGAGTGTGAATTTGTGGTTCTGTAAGAGGAATTTTTAGATAAAGACTAAGTTCGAATTGGTTTGGAACGCTTCTAATTCTATGATTTCAAGGTATTGTGCTATTTTGGAAAGTTTTGGTTGGAGTGGGAGATTGTTTTTCCGTAGGTTTTGAGAAATTTCCTGTAAGGCGGTAATCAAATGGTCGGGAGAATGATTGAAGAATGAATTATATTCAAACGTGCAAAGGTAATTGAATCTAACATATCATCAATATTTTCTTCGAGGAATAGAAAGCTTTCCATTAGTTTTTCGCAGATATTGATAAATTTCAGTTTTGTTTCAACGTGACTAATTCTATCGCTCCATCGATTGATAGTATTTTCTATAATTTTAATATCGTCATTGAAAGTCATCTCATCGACTTGCAATTTGCGAATGGTGGTATTGAAATTTCGTTCAACTGATGTGGTTACTGAAATTCGGTTCTTTAATAAGTTCTCCAATTGGTGTTCATCGTTATTCAACCTGTTAATACAGTTGGTATAGTATTCGCCGTCAGCGGCATCTAAATTGCCAGTGATTGTTTTGAATATACTTTCTATACCGTCGATCAGGCCTCTTTTATATCGTTTAGAATCTGAAATAGTTTCTCCCAATTTCTGTTCAATAGAATTCGAAATTCGGGTGAGGTGGCTAATATGGGTTTTTACCTCGGATCGAAATTCGTTCATTCTATGTCCTGTGAATTGTATTGTGTTTATGAGAGTTCCTAGAATTCTACGGTTATTTTCGTACGCATTTTTGAATACGGAAATGTCTTCATTTACAATTAAGGTAGTGTCGGTGAATAAGGCCCGGCAGTTAATAAGGCCCACCGGCATTTCTTCTTGAAGTCTGGTACTTTTTTCAAATCTGGAAACATGGTTCGTTGCATCTTCCGAGCGGGGAAGCTATATGATAATATCGTTGAGATCAGCCCGCCGTTAACTTCACGAGGGGCAAGTGCAGTTTTACGCCGAGCATATTATAAGTTTGCAATACGGTAGGACATCTTTTTTCATTCAAACCATTTTACTTGAAAAAATGAAAAGGTCGCCATCATTTGCTACAATACTGGTGGTATATTTTGCACTAAGAAAAAAATTAAGAGCATTGTTTACTTTCCTGAAAATGCATGTTTAAGAAAAACGTGCCCGTTCGATTGATTGCGTTATAAGGCCCACGTGTCTTGCGTCGAACTGACGGCAGAAGACGTTGAAGATTTTCTCTGCAGCGAATGTGATTAACGTTTTTGTTTGTTGAAAAATAATTTAATTTTTTTGTTAGAATTTTTCAATACTTTTGTTACTATATTACAATGTTAGAATTTTTTGTTACTTTATTACAGTTTTGTAAAAAAAAATATTTTTGTTTTATATAATAATTCTAATAATAATATATAATAATTATTTTACCTTTCTCGGTTTTTATTAATATAAAATCTCATTTATCCAATAAATATACAAAATTCTACATAACTTGCTATGGGCTTTATAACCCCACCATGCGGGTAATAAGGCCCAACTGCAAATTTTTTATTTTTGCCTTATTTTGGTTACCGTAGTCGCAGTGAATTCTCAGAGGTATTCCAAAATGTTGAAAGTATAGAAGTAGGGTATTGACTATACCTCGTGCGGTTTTGTCATCTAATGTGTAAACTTGCGTGAATTTCGTTAGTTCGTCTCGTATGCTCAGTGCGTAATTTTTCGTTGGAATATCTACTATGTCTATGTTGATTCTTTCGAATGCTGTTCTAGGGGTTTCGGTTATGACAAGGGGGTTGTCGAGGTTTTTTCTATATATTTTAGTTCGTTGACAAATTTGGCATGTTTTTATATAATTCTCGATACTTTTCTAGTCCGGTCCAATTGTATTTTTCTTTTATTCTTCGGATGGTTTCATTGATTCCTCTATGGAGGTTATTTTTTCCGTTGTGGCATTGGTCGATTATCATTGGAATTTGGTCTGGGGTTGGAGTAGTTATCGAATTTTGGCATACCTTGAATTTAATTTCTTTTTCTGAGAAAATGAAACAAAGTATCTCAAGAATCGGGAGTTCTAAGTTATTCTCAACGCAATAGGTGTTCGAGAGATCGATTTCGTTTTGATGTCTATATAGGGTTTGAAATAAAAGTTCTACTACTGTATCAATATCAAATGGTAGAGGGACAATATAGTATTTCCGATTTTTGATCGTTTTACTCGATACGATATTGATTTTTAAATTCCTAAAGTCATAATTCTGTTCAAATATATCGTCGAAGATTTTGTAATGAAAATCTTTGAGGTTCTTTTGTTGTGGTTATATTGAAATGTGTTTGTTTTCTTTGTCAAGTAATTGGCAGTTCAAGTATTGAACTTTCGAGTAGTCAAGGAGTGATTCCGTTTGAAATAAATTTATGAAAAATCGTAATTCTCGTTCGATATGTTCAGCGGAAAATGTTTCATGTTGATTTTCCGGGGTTTTATCTTGCCTGGTTTATAAATGATTTCGTAATTGTATTCCTCAAGTTTGAGGCGCCATCTGGCAAGTCTGCCACCAGGGTCCTTGATAGAAAATAGCCACGTGAGGGGCCGATGATCAGTGATTGGCTTGAACTTTCTACCAAACAGGCATGGCCTGAAATGTTTGACAGCCCATACTATGGCTAAAAGTTCCCGTTCTATTGTGGAATATTTGGATTCGGCAGAACAGAGCGTCCTTGAGGCATATGCGATTGGTAAGTCTTTACCAATCGGGCCTTGGGAGAGCACCGCACCAATGGCAAATGCACTCGCATCTGTCGTAAGCAGAAATGTCTCTTCGAAATTAGGGTGTATGAGAAGGGGTGTCGAAATGAGTGTTTGTTTCAATTCTTGGAAGGAATTTTGGCATTCGTTTCCAAAAATGAATGGGGTATCCTTTTGGAGTAATTTCGTGTGTGCTTTTAAAATCTTAGCGACATTCGGGATAAAGCGTCTATGAAGGTGCGTCCACATATAGTCAGTCGACGTCGATCGATGTCGATCGATTTGGTTGAATTGAAAAGTCGAATATGTGTAGACGCATCGATCGACGTTGATCGACATTCCAGTCAACGTCGATCAACATCGATCGACGTCGACTGAGAACCCAAAATTGTCGGTTTTCATCAAAGGATATTGGTCGAATGAAAAATATGTGGTACGTCATTGTTGATTTGAATGTGATTCAGGAAGGGTATGTGTTAAAATAAGTCGCATATGTTTAATTCATAAAATGAGTTTCACCAATGAACAGACCTTGACACTTATTGATATGTATCGAGTTCGCCCAATACTATGGGACCCCACTCAAATAGAATATAGAAACAAAAACAAAAGACATGATATGATGATGGAAATAGCGGTGGCCTTGGCAATAGATGAAGGAGATGTGGAAAAGAAGATAAAAAATTCGCAAACTACATTTGCTCGAGAAAGAAAGAAGATGAAGGATTCACGGAAAACGGGGAGTGGATGCGAAGAAACGTATGTAAGCAAATGGTTTGCTTACCAGGATATGATGTTTCTAGCTGACAAAAATAAGCCAGGAACAACGGTGGATACAGAGATATTAGAGGTTAGATAGTCATAATACAAATGTTATCGGAATTCACCGATCAATTTTTTGAACAAGCAAATGAAATTATCAGATTCTTTATATATCACACACAAGTAAACTAGAAAACGGTTTTGGATTTGTGGCCGGTCTATCCGTGCTTCATTATTTGATGCCGAGTTATAGTCCAGGAGCCCGTGCCGGAGTGTTAATAAATATTTTACCCTAAATTAAGTATAAATAAACACAAATCACTAAATAAACTGATCAGCCTGGCGGATCGTGTAATTCAATTGGTTGACGGACTTTAGAAAATAAGTGTAACAGTAATATTGCGACAATAATTTAATTTTGAGGTTTTCATAATAATATAAATATTAAGTCATCATTTTTCTCCTCTTGATTTGAATATGGAATTTACTCATTGTATTGGAAATACAATTCACCTTGCGGTGAACAAAAATAATCAGCAAATTCATTTCTAATATTCTGCGCCTCAATGGTGCCTCTCCTAGGGACTCTAGGTCCGTTAGAATGTTGAGAAGGTGATGTATCGTTTCTCCACAAACCCGGAACTACTTCTCCATCATCTGCACATTCTCTATCGAACAGTTCATTTGGGCAGTAGATAGATCTTGATGGAGTTTTTTTTTAAATGGTTGTGTAAATGTATTGTAGTCAAAGTCACTTTAGTTGCTACATCCGGATTCAATAACATTGGTTTCCTCAGTACACGAAAACTGGAAGATAAAATGCCAAAGGCATTTTCCACAACTCGTCGAGCTCTAGATAATCTGTAGTTGAAAACTCTCTCCTTGGCTCCTTTGTCATGTGAGCCAGAGAATGGTTTCATCAAATTAACTGACAGTTGAAATGCCTCGTCTCCAACAAATACATAGTGAATCGGATGGGTACCCCCCGGTAGAGGTCTGGGTGTGGGAAGATGTAAAGAGTTCATATCCAGTTGTTCTTTGAAAGGTGTGTTATTAAACACTCCACCGTCAGAAATTCTTCCTTGACAGCCGACGTTGGCGTATATGAAATTGTAAGAAGCATCTACAATAGCGAGTAACACGATACTATGGAATGATTTATAGTTGAAAAATTCCGTCCCTTTGTGAACAGGAGCTTGGAGACTTATATACTTTCCGTCTATGGCTCCGAGACAGTTAGGATAGTTCCATAAGTCGTTGAATTTTTTTGCAACGATTGCCCATTTCAATTCATTTTTCGGTTTCTGAAAATGAAAGACAAGTGATAAGTATTAATTACTTATTTCAGGAGTCAAATGGAACAGTGCATGAAAATGAAGAATTCAATGAAACTGAAGGAGTGGAAGCAAACAAAGGAGTCAATGAAATTGAAGGGGTAAATAACAAGAGAAATCCGGACAAACAGGATGACGTGACCATAAATACGAAGTCAAACAAGAAAGCTAAAAAAGAATTTCAATCCCCGAAGAAACCGATGCCCAACAAACGTTAATACGGATCTCATTTAGCAGCATCAACGCCAGTCATGAATGAAGCAATAAATCTAATGAGGTCTATTCAATCCAATAAGGCAGGAGAAGACGAATACTCACTCTTTGGGGAGCAAGTTGCTATAAAGCTACGGAAAATCAACTCACCACAAGCAAGGTTTACCGTTCAACATATTATAAACCAAGCATTAGTTGATGGAGAAATGGGTATGTACTCGCACAATACCCCAGCACATGCTAACTATAGAAATACAAATACACCCACAGGTCATTTTGGCCCTCAATTCCCATATTACACATACAACAACAATACACACGACACCACAAGCACACCACTCTCGTCTCCATCATACTCTGCTTCGCAGTCATCTGTTCAATCACAATATTCCTCTATGTCACCTGGACTGGATCGGTCACAATCAATGAACGATATGGACGAGTTACTATCACTATAAATTTACATGTGATTTGTACTCATACATAATGTATTTTCTGTTAATAAACTTAACACTTAATTGAGTGTTTTTATTTAATTAGGTTTTTACCTTTACCATGGAGTTTGATTAGGAAGTATTTTTCTTACCTTTACTTCACCTTCAAGTACGGAGCAGATGGCATCATATACATCGTGAATGATGGAGGAAATGATTTGTTTTGAAATTTCGAACATATAGCTTAATGAAGTATACGAATCCCCAGTAGCTAAAAAGCGCATAGTAACAGCAAAGCGTTCTCTCGCAGTAATGGCTTTTCTGTATGTCGTGTCTCGTTTGGAAATGATTGGTGCAATCATTCTTAATATATTTTCAAATTCACTACTTTTCATTCTGAAAAAAATTCTGAAACCAGCATCACACCTATATTCTAACTTCAAGTCATCAACTTCATCCAAGAGTAGATCTTTCATAAACTGGGTTGTATTGTATTTACTTCTCCCGTGAATGAGACTGGGGCGAATCCAAAATCTCCTGGGACGCCGTTGATGTTGGCTTGCAGCAACTTCGACAAGTATCATGGCAGCAGCAGCAGCAGCTACCATAGCGTCCTCGTCACTCATTTCGTGGAAAAAACAAATACGTCGGTACGCAGAATGTTATTAAAAATACGCTGCACACTTACAGAAGTACACACGGAACTACACTGGGTAAGCTTATAAAATATTCCTGGTTTGTATCAAAGTCGATCGACGTAGCACAACCTGTGTACACTACTACGATAGTGTAGACGTGTTGTTCGTGTTCATTGGTCGTCGCCGATCAATGTCGATCGACATCGATCGACGTCGACTGACTATATGTGGACGCAGCTTAATGCACACCCATCGAGTATTGAGATTCAAGCAGTCATGTTGGATGAAGCCATACATAGACTGAAATGCGTAATAGGTCGAAACATAAATCGAAGAAAGACTTTTATAAGCTAATGAATAATTATGTTTATGGTAAAACCGTTGAGAACATTGACAATAGAGCAGATGTGAGGCTTGTCACACATTGGGCAAATGCCAAACAAAGTCTCGGTGCCGGCGCCTTTATTGCTCGCCCCAACTCCAAGAGTTGTACAATTTTCACAGAAGAGTTTGTTGCTATCGAAATGGGTAGAGTGGAAGTACATCACGATAAACCATTGTATTTGGGCTTTAGCATTCTAGAATTATCCAAGACTGTGATGTATGATTTCTACTATGGCTGCATCAAGAACGAATTTGGCGATAATGTTTCACTCTTATATACAGATACAGATTCTCTTATTATAAAAGTGAATACAGATCATTTTCATGATTTTATCAAGAACAACATAGCGCAATTCGACACATCCAATTATACTCAAGACAATAAATTTGGTATTCCAATCACACCCTCAGTTTTGGGTAATTTCAAGGATGGGTTTCCCAATAACCCATAAATAAGTGTCTATGGTACAGGTGCTGAAGCATATTATGTGCAATCGCTTGACACTGAAGTGGAAAGAGCCAAAGGTGTGAAGAAATCTGTGATAAAAAACCAATTGACACTTGACAGTTATAAAAAAATTGTTGAAGATGGTGGAAAAATATTTGGGAAGATGGGTTCATTCAGAAGCGTCTCACATGACATGTATACAGAAATGAAAAATATAATTGCATTATTCGATGACGATAAGCGATTCATCATTCCCAATACAACTTTGACAATCCCAAGGGGGCATCGAGACATTGAGTATTATCAAACCGATCCTAACTGTTTGTAACTCTGAGAGTAGACTGTAATATCTGTTGGCTTTATTGAATGCGGATTTGGATTAAAATCATTCTCAATACTCAAATCATCTGAAAAATTAATATTTGCTCAAACACTGTATTTATTCGAAATATTTTCTGAAAATTATTAGTATACCTTTGTTTACCGTGGTGATAGCATGAGTAGTGAAAGTATAGACAAATTTGGTCGCAAGACAAAAATTATGTATCGAGCAGCTGTACGAGGTCCTGCAGGTGTAGGATTCCAGATGTCACCGGATGAACAATATGATTTGAGTGGAAAACGTTCAAAGAACATTGGCATACCCATCGATAAAAATGATTGTGTTACTCGTACCTTTCTCGAAGATAAAGTCCTAGAAAACAATCAAATGATCCTTACATCTTTACAAACTTCAATCGAAGAAGCCACCAATGAAATATCTCGCAAAGCTCAACAAGCATTGGATGAAAAAATTGCAGAAATGGCAACCACACGTAACCAACTCATACATGTAGATCATGCAAGATTTGAACATTTGATGGAATACATCAGTGATGTGGATAAAAAAGCATCCAAAACTGGATCCATCAAATAAACTGTCACTTTCCAATTTCCATGTATCCAAAACTCATCATATAAATGAAATATGAAAGCTGTACAAAAAATTTTTTGAATACATGTATGATTATAAAAGTGTTTTCTTTTTTTCCTAAAAGTTAGATTTTGTTTTCCTCTCAATATTTGAGACCAAATATGAGTCATATAATTTATATTTGTGGAATGCAAATTTGTGTCCACTCTAATGCTATCTCCAAGATATTATGTGATTACATTAAAAACTACCAACTTGGGTAAAGCCTAGCAAATCATTCAAAACATACACAACAGTGGGTCGAGCATTCTTCCCTGTAAAAATTCCCTAATAAATGAATAGTTTTTCTGAAATATTATAAAAAAGCAAAAGACATTTTCTGGACGATTTTAGTATTGTAGTATCTCCTGAAGTATCACGAATGAATGAACAACTTTATATAATTTAACGTTGTGAAGTACTAGGGAGTTAACCTATTTTACCAATATAATTATCAGCTCAGGCATGTGAATAATAAATTATTTTTCATCACCCTCTTACTCTCATGATAACAAAAAAAAATAGAAAATAAATTGTCACCATTGAAAAAATATTATATGCAACACAACATCGTGAATTTTAGCATTTCCAATCAATTGTGGAACTTCATATCAGATATTATATAATTTCTTGCAGGAATCGTTGAAGGAAACCGTTGAAATAATAAAAAACGATATTTTAGCGTTTCAGTGTACTCCCTCAGTTTTGAACTTAGAAAAAATAGCATAAATATATTAATGAAAAACTCCAAATATATCTCAATGTCCATTAAATTCTTGAAAACCGATGAAATCAATAGGAAATTGATTATTTCAATAATCCCTCGATATCTAAGAAAACCTATTTCCTGGCCAATCATAGTTTCATGTACTACTGTAATAAAAAAATTAAATGGAAATGACCATTCGGTAGGACACTCGAATATATAATTTTTGCATTTTCTTTATGCTTCATTGCTGCTATCATATAATGTCTGTAATACAGAAAGGATTCAAATCTACATAATATATTATAGTACCAATAAACATATTGAACGCCACATCAACTTCGTTACCGCTAAAAACACACTGAAAGTCTTCGTTACCTAGCCAATGTTGTAAGTTGAACACATTTTATTCAGATAAGTTCCTGAAATAACATAGTTTTTGATACTAGAATTCAGGACATTTATTTTTATATTTCTCAAAACAATATCAAGGCCCAAATGGTCACCAAGAACCAAGTCTATTACATTCTCTGTATAATCTGTAGAATAATTTATTAGAAAATAATCCAGTTTGGATTTTGTCACTTTTCCATTCTCATCTCTAAAAATTCGAGTAGGTTCAAAGTTTTGACATTTCAACCCAAAACTACCCATGAATTTAGTTAATGAAGATTTATCACTCGAGTCAGTAAAAAAATCAATATTGAGATCGCCACTAAGAATAACATAGTCAAAACGATTTGTGCAATAGTTCATTATTGTAAACAATTTCTTCATAAATAACTTTAAATCGCCATCAGGTGATCTATACATATTTGAAAGACAATATTTATTTTGTTGTGATACAAACGAAATACAACAGCACTCAAAATGTAGTTCTTCATTTATTCCATTCGCGAAGGATGGAATCTTAAAATCCATGGTATTCTTAACAAGAATCATCACTCCTCCATGAATCTTAATAGATATATTGAAACAAGAAGCGATTTTGTAGCCATCAAAACAAATAGCACCAATACTGGATTCGTTACACCAAGTTTCAGAAAAGCATAAAATGTCCGGATTTTTATATTTGAGTATCAATTCAATACGGTTCGTCTTATTGGTAATCGATTGAGTGTTAACTATCATGATCCTAGAACTTATTGAAGAATCTGTTATTGCTAAATTGCCCTCTGAAATTCCGGTTATTTGACGGTCCCCTCTTGAATCATTTATTATATTGTGTCTACGTGTATTAGACAAACATCTAAAAATCTTGTGCCCTAGTACATTCACGAGAATCATTATTAAAAATATTTCCCTCATTGTAATTTTGTTCATGAATTTTCACCTGATGTACCTCATTAGCGAAATTGCCATCAGTCGCTTCAGCTTCAAGAAGTGTTGTTTATGTGAATAAAATTTTTATTACTTTTTTGTCCATATCTTATTTCATTCGTTAATTTTATGGCTATTTGGTTTCTTGATAGTGTACATTTCTTTCCATTATTAATATCAATTATAACAGCCCTACCTTCAGAATAACTGTCCAGTCGTGCCATATAATTTTCAAGCATTTGATTGAATTTCATTTTAGAAGAATGATAACGTGACTTAGAATGCAAAGGAATAGTATTTACCAAAATATTTGTGTAATGACATTGTTTCAATTTACTATTCAATACCTCAACTGAAGGGTAGTTGTTCCTCATAATATCATTTAACCCACCTTGTATGATTACAAAATCATTCATAGTAAAATATTTCGTTAAATTAACTATATCAGATATAATATCATTCATACAAGCTCCTGGTTTGATTATAGTTTGAACATAGAATTTATTGTCAAGTCGGTTTTCTATAAATTTACCCAGATTACGTCCACCTTCATCGCACAGTACCAATATTTTATGCATCATATTTTTTTTTTTCTTGTCTTCAATGCTTCGTCGTTTTTCTCCATCATCCTCCTTTGATTTCGTAGTTATGATAACATTTACTTCAGCTCTCAAGTCCTTTATTTCTTGGCAATAGGCCTCATTATCTTTTTCAAGTGTTTTTATTGTTTCTACCATACTTCTTCTGATATCACTCAATTCCTGTACTTCTCTTTCAAAATTTTGGAGTTTTTCATTGCTTTGTTGTAACTTCAAACTGAGTAATCTCTTTGTGTTGTCTAGTCCAATAATGTTTTTATTAAACTTGGCCACTGTGTCCCTTTGTTCTTTCACCTCAATTTTATCCATATCTTCTATGAGTAGCTCATTTGTGCCCGATTTTTTCTTGACCATAATATCTACGCCAATGGAATACACTTCGGTTTCTGTGGATTTGTGAGTCATAGGTATACCAGCTGTTTGTGTACTATTTGTTTTTGTATCATTTCTTTTTTCTTGGAGTTTTTTCTGTAGTTCTTCAATCTTATCTTCCATTTCTTGTGTTACATTGTTTTGACTCTCTATGAGGTTGTTCATTTCACTTTCCAAATCTAATGCTTGTTGTGAATATCTGTTTTTCTCCTCATTCAGTTTCTGCATGTAATTGGTTTTCATTTCACTGTCTTGGATCACTTATTGTTTTTTCCAACAAGTTCGTCTTTTCTTCTTGGTTCGATTACAAAATGAAGACGATACCATAGAAAAGAGGGTTTGGAAGGATCGTCAAGACAATGACCGTCTTCGCAAGAAAGCAGAAGATGAACTTCTGCAATCGAAAAACTCTTATGAAGCGGTTTCAGCAATGTTTCAAAGATGGCGGACAATATTTTCCAGAGTAATAGTGAATAAAAGAAACATTCACTCTATGTTAATATTAGGTTAAGATTGTATATTCATTCACCTAGTGAAAAATAATCTAAAGATTCAAATTTAGTTTCTCGTGTTGATCGTGATCAAAACAATCATTCAACCACACATTCGTACAATCTTACATCAATAATAATGAAAACAAATATTGGTCAACAATCAAATTTTTTACAATGGCATAAAATTTTTTAAAATTTTTGAATATCATAATAATAGGTAATAAATAAAAATTCCGTTTCATTGCAATTTTAAAACTATAATGATTTGCCCTATATTCTGAAAAGTTATGAAAAACTATGATTCAAAACTTATTTCAAAATATACTTGCAACTACAAACCATCTAATTTCACTATTCATTCGATATATTTATATAATATAATGCATCAAAAAGTAGTTTACTTTTTCTCTTCGGCAAAAAAAAAGCATTATGGAAAAAGAATATATTTATATTTATATATATATATTATATATATATATATATATATATATATATATATATATATATATATATATATATATATATATATATATATATATATATATATAATCAAGGCTTCGAACCACTTCGTGAAATATATCAAATAAGTTCAAGTTGAGTAAAAATGAATTCCATGAACAATTCAAATGGTAGCATATTAGCAGGGCTTCTCATTAGTGGGGGATCGTGAGTTTCCGAAGGAGATGCAATGGGTCACAGTGCAAGGGGTCACAGTGCAATGGTACTCGAAGCCATTATGCCGCAAAGTGATTATACAGGATATATCGATTCAGATCTCGATGACTTCCTGAAATTCGGTGGACCACCAACATCCATTAGCGGTCCGCAACCTGTACCAACACAGTTCAGTAGCGGTTCGCTAGAAGATATTGAATTACCACCTGGTTCTCTACCTGTGATACACATCCCCGATGAACAACAAGTCGAACGTGTTTCAGAAAAAAATACAACTGACCTCGAAAAGCAAGTAGGACGTGTTTCAAAAACCACAACTGACCTTCCCACAACCTACAGGAACACAAAAAGGTGAAAGGAAAATAAACCTAAGACTTCAAGGACGAGAAAACAGAGGCAACCCAAATCTGTGAAGATACCCGAAGTAGTTTTGCCCTCAAATGGTAACATGGAGGCTGATTTTTCATCTTCATCATCATCACTGCAAAGCTATGGTGACATGGAGAAAAAATCGAAGAGAAGTATCACCAATGCAGAAAAAACAATCAAATCAAACAATGTTCCAAAGTGAATGCTAGGCTGGACGAAGACATGGAAAAAGTGTACAGCCTACGTAAACAGATTGTTCGATTACAAAATGGAGTCGATACCATAGAAAAGAGGGTTGGGAAGGATCGTCAAGACAATGGCCGACTTCGCAAGAAAGCAGGAGATGAACTTCTGCAATCGAAAAACCCTTATGAATCGGTTTCAGCAATGTATCAAAGATACCGGAAAGAGGTGGACAATATTTTCCAGAGTGATAGTGAATAAAAGAAACATTCACTATATGTGAATATATGTAAATATCAGGTAAAGATTGTATATTCATTCACCTAGTGAAAAATAATCTAAAAATTCAAATTAAGTTTTTCGTGTTGATAGTGATCGACACAATCATCCAATCAGACATTCAAACAATCTTACATCAATAATAATGAAAACGAATATTGGTCAACAATCATTTCTTGACAATGGCATGAATCTTCATAATGATTTACCGAATTGTCTGAAAAAAATGGTAAAATGAGATTCAAAAATAATTCAAGAAAATACTCATTATTCCGAATTAAGAATTGAATTACATTTCCGATTTCATTGCTCACTCAATATTCTAAGTGGTATAAAACTCATAATGTTTCCTTTTTAAAATTGGAAAAAAAAATACTTGCAACTACAAACCATCTAATTTCACTACTCATTCGATATATTCATGTAATTTAATGCATTAAGGAGTAGTTTACTTGTTTTCTTCGGTGAAAAAAATCATTATGAAAAAAGAATATATGTATATATATATATATATAAGTTTCGTTCGATTCTTGAATCCTTCTTGAGATATTTTTTTTGGGAAGATTTTCTTGGGTTTTGGATTCTTTGAAAACAATGTTCTAGTAGTTCGTAGGAGAAGACGTTTCGTCCCTGGTCGGGGACATTATCAATTCTTTATTTATTTTTTTTTATATAAAAACATACATGGTTTGCTGGAAAAAAAATATTTTTCTCTAACATACATTGGGAAACAATACACAAACAGGTGACCTAAGAAAGTTCGCTTCAAAAAAAAAAAAAAAATAGCGAACTTTCTGCCAAGGTAGGTCACCTGTTTGTGTATTGTGCCCCAATGTATGTTAGAGAAAAATATTTTTTTTCCAGCAAACCATGTATGTTTTATATAAAAAATAAATAAAAAATTGAAAATGTTCCCGGCCAGGGACGAAACGTCTTCTCCTACGAACTACTAGAACATTGTTTTCAAAGAATCCAAAACCCAAGAAAACCTCCCAAAAAATATATATATATATATATATAGAAAACGGGTAGTCGTTGCTGACTAGTTGCTGACCTTTTCAAGAAATATTACCACAATTGACGTTTGAAGTTCCATTTTTTAAAAATTTGTAGATGATATTATTTGTGCAGTACCAATGGATAAATCCGATGAGATTTTAAGAAAAGTAAATAACTACAATAAAAATTTACAATTCACAATTGAATTAGAAAAAAATAAAAGTATTCCGTTTTTAGATACTAGAATAATTCGTAGAGAAAACAATTCACTAATCACAGATTGGTATTTAAAACCAACAAACTCTGAAAGATACATAAACTATCATTCCTTCCACTCAAAAAGAATGAAAATAAATTTGATTCTTTGTATAAAAAAAAGAATCGAGATGTTGGTTCATCCTTCATTGAAAAACAAATTCTCAGAAATATTCTACTAGATAATTCTTACCCCAAAAAACTTCTAAACAGAATTCTTTTCAATGCCAACTCTGATAGATAAATCAATAATGATGACACAAATAATCAAAATTCAGAAAATAACAATGAAAGGATAATTTATTTTTCAATTCCTAATATAGGAATTCTATCATCAAATATAATTAAATTATTCAAGAATTAAAGTAACATAAAAATTTCACAAAAAAATATCAAGACTATTGGAAATTTAAATACGAGGTTAAAAGATCCCACACCAGATTTGAAGAAATCAAATGTTGTCTAGAGCATACCATGTAATAACTGTGATCTGAACTATATTGGTACAAGTTCAAGAACTTTAAATAATCGTATTATCTCTCACAGAAGTGATATAAGACTCAACAAGAAATCATGTGCATTGGCTCAACATGCTATTGAAACAGGCCATAAAATATCATTCGAGGAAGCACAAGTTTTACATTCAGAAAAAAAATTCTCAAAAAGATCATTTCTTGAAATGATTGAAATTAATAAATCCAATCAAAATATGAACAAAAAAACAGATATCGAAAATCTTAGCAAAATCTACATTTATCTTTTACAAATGGATTAAAACTGATGATTCTCAAAGAATATAATAAGAAAATAAACACACCCACTACATATTTTATATTTTTCTGACGATTAATAATAGGTTGTCATTTCAAATCCTTCAATGTCACTCGAAACGTCAAAGATATAACACCATTCCTACAAATATTTACATATTTTACGTTTTTTTTTTCAAAGTTAATGTTCATTAATCAACCACTCAGATTACTGTACTTCCTTCATTTTAAGTATTTTTTTTTCTCAATAATGTAATTTACATATTTTAGGACCCTGAAGAAGTTTCAAAATTGAAACGAAAGCTCGGTCCAACGTATTGAAGAGTTTTTCATAGTTCAACACTTATGCTGACTGAAGATCCCCGTTATTCCCCACTGTTCATACCAATTTTCAGTCGTTATTTCTAAATTTTTTCATCTACCATGGGGTTTTATGAAGACATTCGAATCACGAACGGTCCCGAAGTCTCTCAAGAAATGAAGGAATGGTGCAACATCAACAAGAAACTGGCTGCTTACAGAAATAGAAGAATATTCTTACTAGAATGTAGACGTAATGGTGTTATATCTTCACACATTATGAATAATAAGATTTGAACATCCTAATTGACACAAATAATGGTAAGAGTTTACACGAAATTCATACATTCAATGAAAAATTAACCAAGAAAATGTTAAATTTAGAAATCAAAATAACACATAATGACCTCAAATCATCAGAAATATACTTTTCGAAACTTTCTAACTTCCTCATAACAAAACTACCTAATGATATCCGGATAAATTATACAGAAAGACAAACGATTTCCTGCAATAAAATATTCAGAGATATAAAAATTAAAAATATCAACAAGATAAATATTAAAATTTTCTTTCCAGAATGATATCAAAACAAAGAGCACTTGGCTAAAAAATTTGACTGATATAATTATACCAAATGATATTGAACATTTTCTTGCTTTGGGATTCAAATTCAGTTTACCTCCTACTACAAGAGACGTATCGATTTCAAAACTTTTGTCAGATATCGAATCACTAATAAGTGGATTCAATAATGAGAGAAAAGATATTTCCAGAGCAAAAATAACTAATATGGTTACAACTTTTTTCAAAAACCTCAGAAAAAGAAAAAAATTTTTAAAAAAAAACCAATCTTATTTTAACAAAATCAGATAAAGGTAATGTAACAGTCATTTTAGAAAAAACTGAATATATAAAAAAATCTCATGATATCCTTGATGACGAAAACTCTTACACCAAATTAAATAGAGATCCTACCTCAACCATTGAACAAAAAGCAATAAATTTATTTCAGAATTAAAAAAACAAAAATGATCCTGAGAAGAAGCAAAAAAATGTATGATATACAGTTCTGTATCACCAAAATACTATGGTTTACCCAAAATTCATAAACCAATCATAAACTCAGACCTATCATTTCATCTATTGATGCACCCAATAGCAGAATATCTAAATTATTCACAGACATCCTTACAGATGCATATGACTTCGAAAATAAGTTTTATGTTAAAGATTCTTTCGAGTTTTCTGAATTCATCAACGAAAAACAACTTCCACAAAGCTATGTCTTGATAAGCCTAAATGTTGTTTCCTTATTCAGTAACATACCGATAGAATTAGTGCTGAAAAGTATAACTGAAAGATGGAGTGAAATAGAAGAATTCTGTAATATTTTACAAACAAAATTTTTAGAAATCATTCAATTCATATTCAAATCTAGTTTCTTTTCGTTCGAAGGAAATTTCTACAAACAAATTCTTGGAACACATATGGGAGCTACCATCTCACCAATCATTGCTTCGTATGTAATGGATGACCTTTTCGAAGAAATATTACCACAATTGACGTTTGAAGTTCCATTTTTAAAAAAATTTGTAGATGATATTATTTGTGCAGTACCAATGGATAAATCCGATGAAATTTTAAGAAAAGTAAATAACTACAATAAAAATTTACAATTCACAATTGAATTAGAAAAAATAAAAGTATTCCGTTTTTAGATACTAGAATAATTTGTAGAGAAAACAATTCACTAATCACAGATTGGTATATAAAACCAACAAACTCTGAAAGATACATAAACTATCATTCCTTCCACTCGAAAAGAATGAAAATAAATTTGATTCTTTGTATAAAAAAAAGAATCGAGATGTTGGTTCATCCTTCATTGAAAAACAAACATTTTAAAATTCTCAGAAATATTCTACTAGATAATTCTTACCCCAAAAAACTTCTAAACAGAATTCTTTTCAATACCAACTCTGATAGATAAATCAATAATGATGACACAAATAATCAAAATTCAGAAAATAACAATGAAAGGATAATTTATTTTTCAATTCCTAATATAGGAATTCTATCATCAAATATAATTAAATTATTCAAGAATAAAGTAACATAAAAATTTCACAAAAAAATATCAAGACTATTGGAAATTTAAATACGAGGTTAAAAGATCCCACACCAGATTTGAAGAAATCAAATGTTGTCTACAGCATACCATGTAACAACTGTGATCTGAACTATATTGGTACAAGTTCAAGAACTTTAAATAATCGTATTATCTCTCACAGAAGTGATATAAGACTCAACAAGAAATCATGTGCATTGGCTCAACATGCTATTGAAACAGGCCATAAAATATCATTCGAGGAAGCACAAGTTTTACATTCAGAAAAAAAATTATCTGAAAGATTATCTCTTGAAATGATTGAAATTAATAAATCCAATCAAAATATGAACAAAAAAACAGATATCGAAAATCTTAGCAAAATCTACATTTATCTTTTACAAATGGATTAAAACTGATGATTCTCGAAGGATATAATGAGAAAATCAACACACCCACTACATATTTTATATTTTTCTGACTATTAATCAAAGGTTGTCATTTCAAATCCTTCAATGTCACTCGAAACGTCAAAGATATAACACCATTCCTACAAATATTTTCATATTTTACGTTTTTTTTCCAAAGTTAATGTTTATTTATTTATTTATTTATTTATTTATTTATTTATTTATTTATTTATTTAGTACACCATTCAACAGCCGGAGCCAATTACAGAATGGGAAATATACATTCAGGAAATGTTAAACAGAGGATAACCTAAAGTACAGACATATACAGAGATAATCCTAATGTACATGAAATAAGACAATTCATTCCATAAAAAGTAAATAATAAGAGCAATGATGTGTATGAACTGAAAAAAACTCAGTGAGAAAAAAGTTCATACACATCACAACAACTATGAAACTATATTATATGTTCAGTAAGAATCATTATGATTGCAAGATAGCTATTTATTAATCAACCACTCAGATTACTGTAAGTACTTCCTTCATTTTAAGTATTTTTTTTCTCAATAATGTAATTTACATATTTTAGGACCCTGAAGAAGTTTCAAAATTGAAACGAAAGCTCGGTCCAACGTATTAAAGAGTTTTTCATAGTTCAACACTTGTGCTGACTGAAGATCCCCGTTATTCCCCACTGTTAATATATATATATATATATATATATATATATATATATATATATATATATATATAATATATATATATATATTCTTCGATCCACTTCGTGAAATATATCAAATGAGTTCAAGTTGAGTAAAGATAAGTTCCATGAAGAATTCAAATGGTAGCATATTAGCAGGGTTCCTCATTAGCAGACGATCGGGAGTTTCCGAAGAAGATGCAATGGGTCACAGTGCAATGGTATCCGAAGCCATAATGCCGCAAAGTGATTATACAGGATATATCGATTTAGATCTCGATGACTTCCTGAAATTCGGTGGACCACCACCATCCATTAGCGGTCCGCAAGAAAGTGTTTCGCAAAACGAAACACCTGTAGCAACACAGTTTAGTAGCGGTTCGCTAGCAGATATTGAATTGCCACCTGGTTCTCTACCTGTGATACACATCCCCGATAAACAACAAGTCGAACGTGTTTCGGAAAAAAATACAACTGACCCCGAAAAGCAAGTACGACGTGTTTCGAAAACCACAACTGACCTTCCAACAACCTCCAGGAACACAAAAAGGAGAGAGGACGATAAACCTAAGTCTTCAAGGACGAAAAAACCAAGGCAATCCAAATCTGTGGCGATACCCGAAGTAGTGTTGCCCTCAAATGGTAACATGGAGGCTGATTTTTCTTCTTCATCATCATCACTGCGAAACTATGGTGACATGAAGAGAAAATCGAAGAGAAGTATCACCAATGTAGAAAAAACAATCAAACAATGTTCCCAAGTGAATGATAGGCTGGACGAAGACATGAAAAAAGTGTACAGCCTGCGTGAACAGATTGTTCGATTACAAAATGAAGCCGATACCATAGAAAAAAGGGTTGGGAAGGATCGTCAAGACAATGACCGACTTCGCAAGAAATCAGGAGATGAATTTCTGCAATCGAAAAACTCTTATGAAGCGGTTTCAGCAATGTATCAAATATGGTGGAAAGAGGTGGACAATATTTTCCAGAGTGATAGTGAATAAAAGAAACATTCACTCTATGTTAATATTAGGTTGAGATTGTATATTCATTCACCTTGTGAAAAATAATCTAAAAATTCAAATTAAGTTTCTCGTGTTGATCGTGATCAAAACAATCATTCAACCAGGCATTCAAACAATCTTACATCAATGATAATGAAAACAAATAGTGGTCAACAATCAATTTTTCACAATGGCATAAAATTTTATAATGATTTACCGAATTGTCTGAAAAAATATGGTAAAATGAGATTCAAAAATAATTTAAAGAAATACTTATTATTCCGAATTAATAATTGAATTCATTTCCATTTCATTGCTTACTCAATATTCTTAGTGGTATAAAACTCTATAATGATTTGCCGTATATTCTGAAAAGTTATGGAAAACTATGATTCAAAACTTATTTCAAAATATACTTGCAACTACAAACCATCTAATTTCACTACTCATTCGATATATTTATGTAATTAAATGCATTAAAAAGTAGTTTACTTTTTTTCTTCGGTAAAAAAAGCATTATGAAAAAAGAATATATTTATATGTATATATGTATATATGTATATATGTATATATGTATATATATATATATATATATATATATATATATATATATATATATATATATTATATATATATATATATATATATATATATATTAATATATATATATATATATATATATATCATATTAATTGAACCACTTCGTGAAATCAAGTTGAGTAAAAATGAATTCCATGAACAATTCCAATGGTAGCATATTGGCAGGGCTTCTCATTAGAGGACGATCGGGAGATTCCAAAGGAGATGCAATGGGTCACAGTGCAATGGTACCCGAAGCCATAATGCAGCAAAGTGATTATACAGGATATATCGATTTAGATCTCGATGACTTCCTGAAATTCGGTGGACCACCACCATCCATTAGCGGTCCGCAAGAAAGTGTTTCGCAAATCGAACCACCTGTACCAACACAGTTCAGTAGCGGTTCGCTAGCAGATATTAAATTACCACCTGGTTCTCTACCTGTGATACACATCCCCGATGAACAACAAGTCGAACGTGGTTCAGAAAAAAATACAACTGACCTCGAAAAGCAAGTAGGACGTGTTTCGGAAACCACAACTGACCTTCCCACAACCTTCAGGAACACAAAAAGGTGGAAGGAAGATAAACCTTAGACTTCATGGACGAGAAAACGGAGGCAACTCAAATCTGTGACGATACCCGAAGTAGTTTTGCCCTCAAATGGTAACATGAAGGCTGATTTTATTCTTCATTATCAACACTGCAAAGCTATGGTGACATGAAGACAAAATCAAAGAGAAGTATCACCAATGTAGAAAAAACAATCAAATCAAACAATGTTCCAGAGTGAATGCTAGGCTGGTCGAAGACATGGAGAAAGTGTACAGCCTACGTGAACAGATTGTTCGATTACAAAATGAAGTCGATACCATAGAAAAGAGGGTTGGAGAGGATCGTCAAGACAATGACCGACTTTGCAAGAAAGCAGGAGATGAACTTCTGCAATCGACAAACTCTTATGAATCGGTTTCAGCAATGTATCAAAGATGCCGGAAAGAGGTGGACAATATTTTCCAGAGTGATAGTGTATAAAAGAAACATTCACTCTATATGAATATATGTAAATATCAGGTTGAGATTGTATTCCATTCACCTGTAAAAATAATCTAAAAATTCAAATTTAGTTTTTCTGTTGATAGTGATCAACACAATCATTCAACCAGACATTCAAACAATCTTACATCAATAATAATGAAAACGAATATTGGTCACAATCATTTTTTGACAATGGCATGAATCTTCATAATGATGTACCGAATTGTCTGAAAAAATATAATAAAATGAGATTCAAAAATAATTAAAAAAAATACTTATTACTCCGAATTAATAATTGAATTACATTTCCGATTTCATTGCTTACTCAATATTCTAAGTGGTATAAAACTCTATAATGATTTGCCGTATATTCTGAAAAGTTATGGAAAACTATGATTCAAAACTAATTTCAAAATATACTTGCAACTACAAACCATCTAATTTCACTACTCATTCGATATATTGATGTAATTTAATGCATTAAAAAGTACTTTACTTTTTTTCTTCGGTAAAAAAAAGCAATATGAAAGAAGAATATATGTATATGTATATATATATATATATATATATATATATATACACATATATATTCAAGTCTTCGAACCACTTCGTGAAATAAATAAAATAAGTTCAAGTTGATTAAAGATGAGTTCCATGAACAATTCAAATGGTAGCCTATTAGCAGGGCTTCTCATTAGTGGACGATCGGGAGTTTCCGAGGGAGATGCACAGTGCAATGGTACCTGAAGCCATAATACTGCAAAGTGATTATACAGGATATATCGATTTAGATCTCGATGACTTCCTGAAATTCGGTGGACCACCACCATCCATTAGCGGTCCGCAAGAAACAAATCGAAATTCCATACTTTCGGGGTGTTTCCATGCGTGACAGTTTACCCAGATCAGGACCACGTAATCGTGAAACAGCAGTTGTCAATTTGGAGGGAATCAATGGTCGAGAAACACATTGGGTGGCATACAGAAAAATTGGGAAATATGTTTCATATTTCGATAGTTTCGGAGATCTACCCACACCACTAGACTTGATTCAATACTTCAAAATTGGCCCAAATGCAATTGGAAAAATCATATATAACTATGAACGTCAACAGAAATTCAATACAGTTGTATGTGGCCATCTTTGCTTGAAGTTTATCTCCCAATCATCAACAAAATAAAATGGATATCACACCGAAGATGGACAGAGAGAGCATTAAGAGAATGGGGCATTTCCTCATAGCATATTCAAGGTTAAGAAGTCTAAGAAAGATGAGTCAAGGTCAACTCGTAGATATGCCCAAGGAAGTAGTAATTTCTTGTGCATCGCATGAGATTGCTTCAGTTTGGGAAAAGCTGGAAAGGCTTCCCGAACACCTTCAGAATGATACCGATATTTTGAAAGATCAATATTGTTACGAACATAACTCTGACATTGAAGTGTAAACACATCAATATCAAGTGATGTTAATGATGGACCAATACCCAGGAAAATATTTTGCTGTTATTACAACATTGAATTGAATTGAAAAATTCAACTCCAAATAAGCGAAATTTGACGAGTTGTGAACAACAATAAATTGATGTGAAATGGTACAGATACCATCAGTCATGTCGCGGAAGTTTGAGCTACACGCTGTCGGGAGCAGTGTTCTGAGTGCAGATTTTTATCCACCAATTGAATTGGATAATAATAGTTGTTATGGTTTGGATCTTTTGGGATTCTACGGATGCAATACCATCATATCATATTCTATTTTCATTCGATCTTGATGTTGAGCCTGGTTATAATATCACCAAAGAACCAAACAACATCATTTATATGCCAATCAGTCCTGAAGGACGTCAGTTCATCGACAACATCACTGTACGCATAATAGATCAGAAGAATAATCTCATCGATTTTGGAAGTGGAGAAGAGATTGTCGTCATACTGGAACTGAAAGAAATATAATAACAGATGTAATGGGTTTTTGCTACAATAGGAATGCAAACTCTGAGTACGAAAGCTTCCCAGATAGATCGATTCCATCGAATATCTATAAAAAGAAAGTATCATCCAGGAACAAGGTCATTTCACGAGTGTGCGTTGAGCAGCAAATACATAATACATTGTCAGTGAAAGATATCAATTTTCTTGAATCGATTGGACCCAGAATACGACGACAATAATTTAAAAAAATGGTGCTCGTGGCAAACAATGACAAGTTGAATATTCTCAATGAACCAGTTGTTGATCATTCGCTCATAAGTTTGCATGAGCATACTTATAAACCATATGTATCACCATTGTTCAAGAATTCGGATGAAATTCGAATCGCCATCAATAATCAAATGTAATACTAGATATTGCCGACAGCTTCATTTACATAGAAGGAAATTTCACACTAACAGATGGAACCAAACCATGCTATCTTTCAAAAAACGCTTTAGCATTTCTATTCGATGAAATCCGATATGAAATGGGAGGTGAAAAAATTTATGTTGTTCGAAAACCAGGAATAACTTCAACAATGAAGAATATGATTTCATTCGGACAATCTCACTCTCATACACTCTTGACAACTGGTTGGGGACTTTCAGACACGAAGCAGGATATCCACGATGTAGCCAGTCATGTATTCAATGGAAAGCTTCCGCTCAATTATTTGATGGGTTTCACCGAGGATTACAAGAAAAGCATCCTTAATGCTGAACAGAAACTAATTTTGATAATAGCCCGCTCATTGAGGCTGCTCATTCGAAAATAACTATATTGGAGATGTCGATGCTAGTGTGGAAATCACAGAAATCGAGTGAAAGATACGTCATATTGTACCCGATGACAAGCAGAAGTTGAAATTGTTTAGTAGAATCAATAAGAGTGGACTGAATTCAAGAATCAAACTGGTTTACCGTATGTGGGATCTTTACGAATTACCCTCATTACGTGGCACATCTTCCGATATATGGGCAATAAAAACAACAAATAATTTGGAAACACCTCGCTTCATTATAATAGGTTTCCAAAATACTAATGCATTCGAGAATAGAATAATGGATGTAACGAAATTTATAAATGCAGACATAAATAATATCCGAGTGTATTTGAACTCTGAAGTGTATCCATAAGAGCGTTGGAATCTGGACTTTGATATAAAATTAACCTCATCAGCATACTATGCATATGAGAACTTCTAACGTAGTTACTATGACAAGGACATGAGTGAGCCACTTATGGATATCGGACAATTCCAAGACAACCCCTTATACATCATCGATTGTTCACATCAACCAAATGCTACCAAATCATCCACAGTGGATATCAAGCTGGAGTTCGAAACAAGAAAATCCAAATTTCGCAATAACACAGAAGTTTATGCACTCATTCTACATGACACATTTCTAACATATAATGCATTGGATGGATCTGTTCGTTATTCCTATTGAATTGAAAAGTATCTTTCTTTGTATCAATTATATTCAAACTTCTTTATTTATACCCTTATATTTCAATCAATTATTTTTCAAGTGCAATAGATTGATAAATAAATAAATGTATTTTATGGATGAATATTTGAAATATTTTTTTACATTTGATAATATCTTAACCCACTGAATCATTATTGTCTTCATCTTCATCTCCATCATCATTAGTATGGGCCAGCTCATATTTCTGGATGATTTCATAAGGTAGGTATGGTAACAGATCGTGGAGATATCCTTTCAGATCACATTTAACCATTTCCCCACAAAACTGGTACAAGTCCATATTTCCTCCACCGAATTTTTCACAAAGATCCGCACCAGAGCTGTACTGCTCATGTTTCTGCGAACACCGTCGAACTTCATCTTCATCGTAGCAAACACTCAGGTCATAATTCATTGAATGGAGGGCATCCCAACTCAAGGCTTCCAAGTAGGATGCAGTCTTTCAATGAATGAATGTATATCCACAGCTTTTGTCCAACTTTCACTAGAGTAGAACATCCACATATCCAGAAGTCTAAAACAAAAAAAATTAAAATGAATTATTGTCCAACAGAGGTTTCACTGGTAGAACTTACAAAAAAAAAAGTTTCGAAAAAGAATATTCTAGTATTATATTTTACATCAAACTACTTTACTATGTCCTGACTTTAAAATAAACTATTGGAGTATGTGAAAAAAAAAGAGTTGAATTAATAGGATAAAGTCAAATTTTACCAGAGTTCGTGTTCTTAAACCTTAAATTTGTGGACTTCGCCCCAAATATGTGAGTAAATACTTGCCAACAGAAGCATTGATGCAAGCTACATCACCATCTTTGAACTGGTCAGCAATACCTTTAGGCAACCATGATTTGAATGGTTGACTTTCATAGTATTCTTGTAATATCAAAGAAATGGATCTACCGAATCGGGTGGCATAAGCCGTCATGCTTTTTATAATGAAAGTTTTATTCATCGGCAGGGAAGATATTGTTTTTTTTTCTAAAATTTCCAACCTTTGCATGATAAATGAATAGATTTTTTCCAAATCTACTCCAGCGAGAGACATAGTGAAGAGCTTACGATATATATATATATATATATATATATATTATATATATATATATATATGGCCGATGGCCGTGTTTTTGAAGTCTACGACCCGCCGCCACCCCCGAATCCCAGTGACCTTGAGGCCCACTCACCTGTGCCACGCGCCCACCTCTCACCTGAATTTTCCCACGGTCAGAATTTTCCCGAGCCAGAGTCATCGTCGTTGGCAACACCACCGGCACGCCGTTAGCGTCCACTATTAACCTCTTCGTAACGGGAGCCGCACAAACGAGCATATTTCAGACTGCCATATTTGCGGGAGACGCATATTTTCAAACGATCTAAAAGGCATTTAAAAACGGTAATCGCGTTATGGCGACCTATTGATATGTTAACTTAGAGTCTGGAGACGCACGATTGCGGCCTGTTATTTTATAATGCAATTTTACAGGTTTTGACCTGTTAGTATCAAGCAAAGCGTTGTTTCTATTAGACCCTCTTGTGCGTATTATTAACCGGCGTTTTCTTTATAAGGAAAATATTCGAATATGAAATGAGTTTTCAAAATAAACGGGCTTTATTGGAGAAAGAACTTGAAAATATTTGGGAGAAATAATCTGATGCTAGTGACTGAGAGGACGACTATAACTATGAGGAAAATACGCAGAGCTGTGAGAGTAACAAGAGTGATATATCTGAGAATCCAGGAAATCAACATGACAGTGATGATGAAAATGATAACAGGGCACCTAACCAAGAAGGTAAGTTTTTTGCTAGTTATTCATTTGTTTATATTGTAAGTGGTGCTCACTATATTTTCCCGTTGATTGAATGTTTTTTTTTGTCAAATACATTCTGAATGTTGATATATTTGTAAATTAGTCCAAATACTTAGGGGGCACATTTTCTGTATGTATGTGTTTGGGTTAACATCACATAACGAAAGTTTTCTTTCACTTTCAGGTGTGTCAAAGAGGAAAAAAAAGAAGTTGTATGACTCTGAAACATTAACATGGGTGCAAAATAAAAATTGCGTACACAAAAAACATCCATTCGATGCCAAAAATTCAGGTGTGTTTCGAGATTTTCTTTTCAGAAAATCTTGTGGGAAAAATTACCCAGCAAACAAATTTATTTCACAGCCAAAATGTACCAGAACAAACCACAGCACATGATAAAAAGTGGACTGATGTTACTGACAGCGAAATGTTTAGTTTTATTGGTGTTTCGCTGTTGATGCCACGAGTAAAGGAATTGAAACTCGTCGACTACTGGTCAAGAGATGCTTTACTTGCGACACCGATTTTTGGGCAAGTTTTTTCAAGAGATCGTTATCTATCTATACTTCGGAACTTGCATCTCGTAGATAATACCAGTGACGATACGGTCAAAGAAGATAAACTCTGGAAAATTTGTATGGTTTTGTCTCACCTTCAAACTACATATGAGAAGGAATTTTATCCATTCGAGAATTTATGCATTGATGAGAGTCTAATGCTTTTCAAGGAACATCTTTTTTTCAAGCAGTACATTCCTTCAAAAAGGCACAGATTCGGTGTAAAATTCTTTGCACTATGTGACTGTGAGACAGGATATTTTTCGAACTTCATCGTGTATTGTGGAGCTGGATCTGATATTAGAGAAGAAGCTGATAATGTAAGTATATCTGGTAACAATCTACTTACTCTTATGCGAAATTACTTGAATGCTGGACATACGCTGTTTACAGATAGCCCAAACTTATACAATCTGCTATGATCACAAAAAACAAATGCATGTGGATCAGTGAAGCAAAACAGGAAAAATATGCCAGCATTGAAAAACAAACTGAAGACTGGCGAAACGGAAAGCTATTCTATTCTATTTAAACACCTGAAAGTTCTGCTCCATGTTTGAAAGTTATTTGAAGTGGTTTAAACTCAAAATACTGTGTTGAAAGTTACATCAAGGTGTAGGCAAAAACATACCCTTCAAACAGGTATATATAACCCTATGAAAACCTTATTATTCAACAATCAAAAAGCATCGAGTATACATTCAATCAATCATATCCGTAAGGAAAAACAAGTTCAATCTTCAACAAAAACCAGCAAAAAACAAGAACAATAAAAACAATTTCTCGTGCACCACTTTACATTATCTCCAATACAGGCCGGAGAGTATATTATCCGGATTATCGGGACACCAGTGTGTATACAGTCCTATAAAAATGTCATTTAGGTGTTGTAAATGAAAGCCATTTATTCATTATGTCTGTGAAAATTGTTTATCTGTGTACCACCATGTGCAACAACATGCAGTGGAATCCAAACCAACCCATTGGAACAAAAAAGTAGAGGAACTTCAACTGAAACGCTCAATGACAGTCCCATAGGTGAAGATACTAAAAATGAACATAAGACCCACCTTATTAAGGAAGTAGAGACCAATTTTATTGAGCAACCACTAGAATCAACTATTACTGAAATAAACCAAAAAAGAATCCCAAAAAAATAACAAAATATTGCTGGTTGCTGGACAAAATGGAAAAGCTCCAATAAAATATCTTACAAAACTCAAAAAGGAGATCAGATAATAGAAACTGAAACCTAATGCATCGAATGATATACTGTTAAATACAGCGATTGAAAACGCAAGAAATTATACAAAAAAGGATACTGTGTTTTTCTGGCCTAGTACGATGGATGTTCACCTAATAAATAGAATCATGTCAGAGTTAAACAATACAAATACTATTGTCATCACAGAGCCTTACCGATTTGATACTCGCAATATTAACCAAATTATATATGACGATAATTTATCTTTCGTTAAAGAAATACACGCTAAAAGATGCCAAAATATATCTGTCTTTGAGTGCGATGACCACTTGAGAAGACCCAACTATAACCAAAATGGCAAAAATATAAACAATAGAGAAAAGCTATTTTTGAGCAAGGCAATATTGAACTATGCCCAGGAGCATATCGACATAGCAAGAAAGATCGTTGAAAAAACTGACGAATATGGTATAATGGCAGATCAGCAGCACCCAAGAGTGGAATATGAAGAACATACCTCCGATAACCTCCAAGACGAGCTAAATATAGTAAATATAGTAAAGCAGAACAAGATCGCAAAAGGACCAAGCCATCCTGAACAAAGCCATCAACTGACAAGCCAAGAAAAAAAAAATTTATACCCCCGTTCATCCCAGGTTATACTGGACATGTAACTGAAGGCGGAAAGAGTAAGTTGATTGAAAACTCAGATAACCCAAGTAAAATCAAGTCCTTACCAAACCAATGCATCAATCTTATTTAAAAGAAAGGTAAATATGACCTTTCATTGATATTACTGAATATACAATCGCTGAGGAACAAAACAGATGAGCTATATATATACTTGAAAAACTTGAATTTTCCAAATATTGTTTCATTGAATGAACACTGGCTGAAGCACGATGAACCAGTTTTCATTCCGAACTATACAGTATACAAAGTACTGCAGAACAATATCATCTAATGGTGGGACAATCATTTTTGTGAACAAGTATGTAGAAGATATAATACAATTTGAAAATTTTGATAATTTGGATCACTATATACAAGAAAAAATATTTGAGTTGTCAATTGTGCATTCTTAGATACTGAATACGTATGTATTATGTTTTTATCGGTCACCATTATCAGACGTAAATATTTTCCTTGGCCAATTAGAATCACTGCTGGACGAGTTACCTATTAAGGCAACTATTATAATATCTGGTGACTTCTACATCAATTTCACAGATTCAGAATCAAATGCAACACTACAGGCACTAATTAACCTACTCGGGTCCTTTAACTTGAAAATGCATGTTGAATCACCCACCCGTATAGCAAATAATTGACTATGTAAGTGGTAATTTAGATGATAAGTTCATTGTTTGATTCACCGGGTTTGTCTGATCATGAAGCCATACAGTGTACTGTAAATATTGAATCAGGTGATATCTATGAAAAGTATAAATATGGTCGTCTGACCAATGTAACAAACTATGATAGGTTCTACGACAAGTGTCTACAAACTGACTGGGATCATATATTCAACACGACAGGCTCATTTCAAGCTCTATATGATCAGCTAGTCACCACCCTTAATGAATCATTTCCCCAGCAAAAGACTAGAGTAAAGCAGAAAAAACAGTGGCTAACAAAAGGTATAGGATCTCCTCTAAAAATTTACGTGCGTTAAACTACGTACGTAAATTTACAAACCAAGAATTTTTTCCCAACTACGTCAAACAATATCGTAATATTTATAGAAGAATTATCGAGAATGCAAAAAGTAATCACTATACTAATAGGATTCCACAAGCAAATAATAAATCATATGATTAACAACTTCAGGGGAAAGCAAACAAAGAAACTAGTAAATACACCAATACCACCAGACGAACTCAATGAATATTATTGCACAATTGCCTAAAAACTAAAAAGCACTATAAAAAAAACTCCCTACGATCCATTGACAAATTTGGAAAATGTCTATGTATCTGGTAGTTTCATATTACATGAAACAAATATCAGCGAACTTAAAGAAATAATCGGATCTATCAAAAATAAAGATGCATCTGGAATAGACAAAATATCTATAAAAATATCAGAAAATCTCCCTGATAATGCGTTGAATGCATTAGCACTCGCCATAAACTCATCATTTGAGAATGGCATATTTCCCTCTTTTCTAAACACCTCAGTGGTAATCCCATTGCACAAAGGGGGTGATTTAGAGGATCCATCAAATTTTTGTGCGATATCTCTTATTCCTACCCTAGCAAAAATCATAGAAAAAGTAGTGAAAATACGCTTAACAACATATCTAGAATCAAACAATCTGATAAGTGAGAGCTATTTGGATTCCAAGCAAAAAAAAGTACTCGTGATGCCATACTTTCATTCTTGTATGAAGTTTACACTAATATCAACCAGTGTGAGGTGGCCGCGGCAGTATTTTGTGATTTATCTAAGGCCTTCGACTGTGTGAATCATGACATACTGCTGTGAAAACTGCACATTACGGAATAACTGGAATCACACATAAATGGTTTGAATCTTACCTAAGAGGCAGAAGTCAAATTGTCAGCATTGAACAGCATCCTCAGCTGCGGCTGACATAAAATGCGGGATACCACAAGGTTCGGTGCTTGGTCCGATGCTCTTCCTGTTATATATGAACGACTTACCAACTATTAACACGAAAGGAAATTTTACATTATTTGCCGATGATACTACGATATTGTGGCATAACAAAAATGCTGCTAAATTGCAGAAAAGTATTTGTTCAGATATCAAAAAAATTAAAGATTGGTGTGATTCGAATCAATTATCCTTCAATATAACCAAAACCAATATCATAAGTTTTCGATGCACTCTTGATGCGATACATTTAACGCAAAATGATTGTCTTATACCTTACGCACCCGAACGACACAATTGTGACTTCCTAATTTTCTCGTGTTATAAGGATCAAAATATGATTTTCTTAGGTTGAAAACCGTACTACATGATTGTGAAGTAAGCATTCATTGTATATCCGCGCGGAGACAGGTTGTTTTCCTGGAATCGCATTTTAGTTGTGACCTCGAAAGTGCACGTTTCTTTTTGACAATGGCCCGCGTGGGTAAGTAATTAACTATTTGTAAATTGTGTGACATTTTGAGGTGTTTATATTCAAACTACGGCAATAAACACTGAATGCTTCCATGGACGATTTAGTAACGATATCACAATTGAGAGCCACAGGAGTCAACGTGTTTCGATTGTAATTCCTGTAATTAATGAAAATTTAATTGCGGACGAAGTAATGTTGTACTTGATCTGGACTGCCTTAGAGATAATCAGGAGGAATTATTTCAACTTATAGACGAACTGGGGTCGGATTTTGGGTCCGAAGCGGAAGAAGATGAGTTTGATTTACCTGAAGAGCCACCAACCGAGAGAACAGATGAAATCAACAATTCTTCGGATTCTGAAGATTTTCACATTTTCAGAGGTTGCAGTGGACACGTAAAGATTTCGAAAGCAAAGATTTTCCTACAAAAGAAAATTTTACTCTATCCAGTGTAAAAACTCCAAACGAATATTTTGCTGAATATTTGAACGATGATTTTTTTCAATCAGCTGCAGGTTACACATCCCAATATTTCTTGTAGAAAAATGCAAAAGAAAACAATTTCACCCCCCAAGAAATAAAGAAATTTTTTGGAATGGATGCTTTGATGGGATGTATTCATCTTCCACGAATACATATGTATTGGAATGCAAAATTTAAATTCTCGCTAATGGACGGCGTCATGCCGAGACAAAGATTTTACATAATTCGTGTAAATTTACATGTTGTGGATAATCTTAGCGTACCTGAAGAAAAAAAAAAGAACAGATTGTGGAGAATACAGTCGAATAATCGATCTGGTCCGAAATCGCTGTAAAGCCATTGAGAGAAACGTGAAAACAGCGTTTTCCATTGACGAACAAATGATTCCTTTCTTAGGTAGATGCCCAGTTCGACAATTTGTAAGGATTAAACCAAGACCGGTGGGGCTTAAGAATTTTGTTGTTACTACATCGGTCTGGTATTAGATTTCGAAATCTACCAGGGAAATACCACTCCTCTAGAAAACAAGGAGCTGGGATTGGGCCCGTCAGTAATTTTGCGCTTAGTAGAAACATAGTTACTTATATTTTGACACATACTTTTCAACTGTTGGTTTGATGGACAAATTGGTGACGTTAAAGATAGATGCAACTGCTAATATTATGCCCAATAGAGTAAAAGGCTTTGAGTTCAAGGAAGATAATGCCATGAATCAGGGAGAGTCGGAAGTGGCCGTCAGAACTGATGATAAACTTTGCATTACAAAGTGGAAAGACAATAAATCTGTGTTGATGATATCCACAGCTTTTGGAAGAGAGCCTGGAACTGAGGTATAAAGATGGAATAAAAAATAGAAAAAACGCACAGGCATATCATGCCCAGCCGTTATTGAATCATACAACGAAAACATGGGGGATATAGATAGATGTGTGCGACCAAATGATGGAGTATTATCGTTCTTTTTTTCGAACGCGTAAGTGGACAGTCAAAACCATATTACATTTATTTGATTTGGCAATAGTGAATAGCTGGATGGAGTATCGAAGAGATTGCCGAAGTTGAAACTTTGAAAGCAAACAAATTATGGATCTTCTGGAGTTTAGGCTCAGTCTTGGAGAATACTTGGTTGCAGGTACAAAAAAACGTGTGTTGGAGAAAACTGACGAAGAAGATAATTCAGAAAATGACATCAACCAGAGGAATAAAATAAAAAAGAGAAGAGTAGCTGCAAGTCTTTCCTGTGTTGACAAACGTTTGGACAGTTTTGAACACTGGCCAAACAACGAAGACATGAAATATCATGTTAAATGCAGGTTGGAGGGGTGCGAAAGTCGTTCAAGGATTCGATGCACTAAATGCAACGTGTTTCTTTGTTTAAGCGAAAAAATACTGTTTTGTTCCATTCCATAAAAAGAAATAAAAAATTGTAATAAAAAAATCACTATTGTGCTTTTATATGTTCACTCCCAAGAATCACAATTGTAAACCCCCTGAAACACCAACAAAAACAATCCATTTTTTTTAATTTACATGGCCGGTTTACCTGATTTTATTGGTGTAAAATAAATATGAACGGTAAATTCAAATTTTTTATCTCGGTTCTGTAAGGGTTATTGAGAATAAATCACATTCTAAATTCCTTGGAGTTCTGATTGACCACAAATTGAAATTCGAGGAACATATCAACGCTCTGAACAAAAAGCTATCCTCTGGCTGCTATGCAGTTAGAGTGACAGGTAAAGAATTAGGTTTTTCCGCAGCGAAATCAGTGTACTTCTCATTGGTTGAATCCCATTTGAGGTATAGTATCCCATTCTGGGGAGTTGCCTGTAAAACCCAACTCCAACCTGTTTTTGTTTTACAAAAACGTGCCATACGATACCTTACCAAGGCTAATCGATATGAATCCTGTAGGCCTTCATTTATTGAACATGAAATCCTCACAGTCTTCTCCATTTTTATACTGGAAACGGTTTGTCTTATCAACAAACATAGTGACAAGTTCAGAACGGTATCATCGACCTACTCCATTCGGCATTCTGATGATCTTAGACTTCCTATACCCGCCTCAACACTTATCAAAGATTCAATAATTAACAATGGATGCAAAATGTATAATCATCTACCAAATCATATCAAGATGTTGAGAAATATGTGCAATTTTAAGAGAGCAGTCAAAGATTTTCTCACTGGTAGACCCTATTATAGTTTGGAAGAGTATTATGCAGACAGGTTTTGAAGTGTTCTACATTAATTTTAGAAAAGCAATATGTTTTACTTATTTGTCTGTGTTTGTCCTTATACACTGTACACTTCAGTTTTTATAAGAATTTGTATCTTTAGGATGACGCTATATATTTTTATGTATAAAGCTGTGCATACCGATATGCAAAATATTATTTTCTTTCTTTCAATGCTTTGTCAATAAGATTAGTCTTTGGACAATGAAGTATACTTCTTCTTCTTTTTCTTCTTCTTCTTCTTCTTCTTCTTCTTCTTTTTATAACTCAAGTAATCTTCTTGCTATCAAGTGGCATGACAAACGTGAAGTAACTTTGTTGAGTACATGTCATATTTCAGAAATGGTTGTTACGGACAAGAAAGATTCTAAAACAGATGAATATCGAAAAAAAAAACAAAAGCAGTGATTGATTATAATGACAAAGAGAAGGAAGATTTACTGGATGTCGTTGTTAAACTAATCAACCATAAACTCAAACTATCCATTTCGAATATTAACATCGATAACTGCTATCGGATGGGAAAAAAACGTCAAGACAAGAAACCTAGGCCGCTGGCTGTTAAATTTGTAAACAAATGGATGAAGCATAAAGTGTTTGTAGTTAAGAAAAATCTGAAGGAAAGTGGTGTTGTGATCAGTGAAATGCTATCCTATGAAAATCGTCAATTATTTTCGAAAGTGCGAGAATCTGTGGGTGCCAAAAACTGTTGGACATATGAAGGTAACATTTACGCATTTCTGAACAATACGAGAAAACTTATAAAATCTTTAACAGACCTCAGTCAATAAGATTGTCATTGTTGTTGTTTCTGGCTGTTACACTGTATACGTGGTAGATTTAATATACCTAATCATATATATGTATATATGTGTTTATTTCTTCAATTATTAACTACCTTAATTAGGTGAATTTCTCTTTATTTTTTCCACAATTTATTATTGTGATCATCTCGGGGCACGATTTTGATAGCGCATTACTTTTTTGATTTGATTTTTCTCTGTAGTACACCCGTACTACATGGTGTTATTAACTTAGGAAAGGATATACATTATTATTTATCAGTAACAAATATTTGCGTATTCTACTTTAGCCTTTATTTTGTTTTCCAAGGAAGGTTAGGCCTATTAAATCAAACTTTAGTCATCTACTGATATAAGTTTAAATTGAACTCATTTTAGTCGTAGCTGTTACATTAGTATTTATTGTATGAAGTCAATCTAATTTATTTTACTTTTAATTCGTAATTATGCAGAAATTCTTGCAATGTGGTCATCTTAATGCTCGTTCATTAGTAGCTCACTTTAATGAAGTAAAAAATCTAATACTGCAACTCAATTTAGATTTACTTGCGGTAAGTGAAACATGGCTTAAAAGTAATATTTCGAATGATGCTATTAGTATACCCGGTTATTTTTTTAAGAGGGTAGATCGTGGGCGAGATATCAGTGGTGGAGGAGTAGGTATTTATGTAAAAACTATTATAAAATATTCACTTATTCCTTGTTGTGAAGAAATTGAACAGATATGGTTGAAGATTTCCTTGAATTCTGAGTTCTGTGCCTTAGGCGTATTTTATAACCCTCATGAAAGACATTGCAATTATTTTTTCGAACATTTCGAAACTGTTATATCATCCATTCAACCGACAGTGGACTATATTATTTGTCTAGGTTATTTTAATGTGAACCTCTTTGTTATTAATAGTTCCTCATGTGAAGTAGTGGCCAATACTTTCGAGGGCCTAGGGCTGAAACAATTAATGAAGGAACCAACACGCATTACCTATCATTCAGCCACTCTGCTCGATTACTTAATAACATCTGATGATAATATTATTATGCAACAAGAAGTTAAGCATATTCCTGAAATAGGTGACCATGAAATGATTTTATTCAATACTAGATTAAAACTAGAAATAAATGAACCTATATACATCACCTGTAGAAATTTTAAAAACTTAAATTACAATCAATTCAATAGTGACCTACAATCTATACCCTGGAAAATTATATTTGAAATAAACGATGTTGATAGCAAGTGCAATTCTTATCTGACAACATCATTAATATCCTGGATCTTCACGCCCCTTTTCAATGCTTTAGGATTACGAAAAAATACGCTCCATGGTTAAATGATGCAATCAAGGCTATAACTTCTGATAGAGATAGAGCCTTAAAAAAATTCAAGATTACCAAAAGTAACAACGACTGGCAATCTTATAAACAATTACGTAATTTAGTAAATGTCACAATAAAAAAATAAAAAAAGCATATATCAAATTTAAGCTGAAAAAACAATCACATAAAGAGAGGTGGTCCAGTCTTGAGGCCATTGTGGGATCTAATAAAGATCGTAATGATTTGGATTTTTTAAATAAGTGGAATGTGAATGAAATCGATGAATTCTTCTTAAACGCTGTTCCTAAATTAACTCCTGACTATAATACGAAATATTTCTATGAGCACAATACAAAAAAATCGGTACATACAACCCTCACGTTTCAACCAGTATCTGAAATGGATATTCTCAATATAATAAAAGGTATTAAAAGTAAAGCTGTTGGACCAGATGGCATCAATATTCTTACTTTAAATTTGTGCTTACCATTTCTGTTACCGTATATTACTCATATAATCAACTCTTGTTTATTGAATTCTGTGTTCCCTCAAAATTGGAAAAAATCATTTGTTACTCCCTTGCCTAAAGTGAATAATCCACAATTGTTACAACAATTACGACCGATCAGTGTTTTGCCAACTTTATCAAAGATTTTGGAAAAAGCTATTAATATTCAACTGCAGAATCATTTAATAAAAAATTCCGTAATACCCACAGTACAGTCCGGATTCAAAACTGGTCAAAGTTTACATCAGCACTATTAAAAATCTCTGATGATATTTTGGCAGCTCTTGATAGGTCTAAATTAACTGTGTTGCTCTTATTCGACTACTCGAAAGCATTTGACACTCTTAATCATAATTTACTCTTTTCGATCTTAGCATATAGTGGTCTGGATACTAAAGCTGTAGATTTATTCAAATCGTATCTATCTAAGAGAAGTCAAGCTGTAAAAAATCAAGAAAGTGTATCAAGTTGTTTATCTGTGAGCACCGGTGTGCCCCAAGGATCAATATTGGGCCCTATACCCTTCTCTATTTATACATCGAATTTTCCAGATATTTTTTTTTTCATGTTCACAACATCACTACGCTGACGATACTTAGTTATACATGTCTGCTATTAATTATGATTTACATAATCTTTATACATTTTCAATTAATCATTGTTTACAACTAAATTCATCAAAGACTAATGCAATTATTTTTGGTAACA
Organism: Gonioctena quinquepunctata; assembly: GCA_018342105.1. NCBI lineage: Eukaryota > Metazoa > Arthropoda > Insecta > Coleoptera > Chrysomelidae > Gonioctena > Gonioctena quinquepunctata. The sequence continues at coordinate 72,657 of JAFIRS010004391.1, forward strand.
AAACTGATTCGCAGGTGTTCAAACAAGAATACTCATCAAATATTTTAATTAATTATTAATATAATTTATACAATTAAGCGAAAAAGTTAAAAACTTAGGAGTGTGGTTTGATGTAAACTTAAGATTTTCGCACCATATTAGTACCTGTTTACAAAAAGATTATGTAGCACTAAAACTCATATTTCAATCTCGCCACGTGTTGGATAGACCGGTTAAAATCCTACTATGCGATTCATTAGTAGTATCTAAACTAAATTTCAGTGACATTTATATAATTCTTGTTTGAATTCATTCGATATAAATAGAATACAAAAATTGCAAAATTCATTCCTAAGACTTATTTTTGGTATTCGCAAATTTGAGCATATCAGTCACACTCTCAAAATTACCAAATGGCTACACATGGAAAATCGTCGAGAATTGCATTCTACCATGTTTTATATTAAGTTACTGAAGGAAAACTCTCCACCTTATCTGTATCACAAAATAAAATACAGAACTGATGTACATTCTCTAAATTTAAGACACAGAAATACTCTTACTATACCTCGCCACCATACTGAGTTTTTCAAACGATCGTTTTCTTATTGCATTGTTAACCATATCAATAACTTACCTCTCGATTTCAGTTACTCATCATTACATAAACTCAAACGAGTCCTATTTGACCATTATTTTTCTCAACAATAATTAAGTTTGTCGGATTGAAATATCTTTCCTTGGCTAATTAAGCCAAATGGCTAATTAATACTAATACTAATATTCCTCCTCTATTAATTCGATTTATTTATTTATTATTCTATTTGCTGTCTTTGACTTCTTTTTGGGGTTAGATGGAAGAGCAGATGTATGTTAAATGCTAATATATATTTCATATTGTACTATATTTAATATTACATACAAACTGAATCTCGCCCTAACTTTATAAATAAAATGTAATATTATAATTTATTAATCGGTAATAAAGACATTTATTATTATTATCAATATGGGCGCGGTAGATCACACTGACATGTTGCAGAGCTCAATCGAATCTGTCCGCAAAACAACAAAGTGGTACAAGAAAGTATTTTTCCACCTTCTTGATATGTCATTATTGAACGCACGAGCTATGTATAAGATGAAAACCGGAAGCAACATACCAATAGCCAAATTTCAACTTTCACTGGTCAAAGCCATTCTTGAAAAATAACATACAGAGAGACCCCGGACTTCAACAAGTCAAACAGCTCATGAAAATTCCCCATTGAGGTTAACTGGTCGGCATTTCATATCGCACTTGGGAAAAAATTACAGAAATTGGCAAACTAGAAAAGATGCCATATCGCTGCCAACCTTGTGATGTGCCATTATGTGTCATACCATGTTTCGAAAAATATCACACCAAAAAGATATAGTGGGCTTAATTTATTTTTTATTTGTATTATTATGTCATATCGACTTTGAAGTGTTTAGTTAGCTTTGCGATTTTTTCTTTGTTTATTTCTTATTTTCTTGTTATTTTTGACAATAAATGGCAATAATTCCTCCGCATGTGATGTTTATTCTCCTACCGAAACATTTTATCAGAAAAGTATACAATTTATTATGCTGGTTTGATGCAACAACGCGTGAAATCGGTAAACGAGAGACGCACGTAATCGCGAGCATGAAAAAACCCCGTTATATGGGCAGTCACGTGAAAAAAATGCCCGATTCGAGAGGGTTAATAGTGAGTTTATAAGAGGGCCGTCATCGCCACAGTACAGTCTCCCACGCGGTGGTATATCCTGTTCACTGTAACAGGCTCCACAAACTCCAGATGAAGAGGAATTGATAAAAAAATGAATGATTTTTTGACAAAGGGAGGTAAGTGCCAAATTTAGGGAAAACACACTTTTTGTGAAAATTGGGGTCCAAGTTCCAGCGGTAATCCGTATCTATGAGAACTAAGTGCCAGTTCAGTTCCTAGAAGTTCCGACACTTTCTCAAAGAACGCGGTAGTTGTATGAGCGTTGCGGTTTGAAGTCTATTGGAGGTAAGTGCCAGTCTGGTCAGTTGTCATATTGCTATTCTGCCGTCCTAAGCCCAAAGGGCGTATCCCAATTGTTTACGAATTTTAGATTTTACTTGCTTAGACTCCTTATAACATACTCATTAATTTCAATAAGAAATTTGACCGGATCTCATCGTGCTAAGCCTTCAAAAACATTAGTTAAAATAGACGTTTATCCAAAATCACCGAAAATCCTAAGCTATTTTTTTTTTTTTTTTTTATGTTCTGGTTCCCACGAAAAGGGATATCCTGTAATGTTCAGAGAACATCGTGGGAACCTAGGAAAAGAAGGTAGGAGTTGGTGTTCTTCTTAAATTTCTGAAGGTTGTATGCCTCGGGGAACACCTCCCTAGGCAATGAGTTCCAAAGCCTCGCTGTTCGTTGGATGAACGAGTCTTTGGAAAGTGATGTTCTGCAGGTCTCCAAAGTGACCACGAAGGGGTGTGATGACTGAACTTCACGGGTTAATCTCGAAGAGACTGCCAAAGCAGGAACGATTGTTGATATTTCAGAAGAGCATCGCCCATGAAAATATCTATAAAATAGAGACAAATCGCCAACTTTTCTACGGTGTTCCAGACAAGTGAGCGAGTTTGTAAGCGAGGCATCACCGACGAGACGAATTGCCCTTTTTTGGACAGAATCCAATAGCCTCAGGATATGTTTAGGTGCCGCACTCCAAATATGGGAACAGTATTCCAGGACAGGTCGGATCTGTGCCTTGTAGATCATAAGCAGCTGACTGGGGGTGAAATAGCTCTTGGCACGAAACAGAAAACCAAGTTTTGGGATGCACTTTTGGCAATGGACCTCACGTGATTTTCCCAGGAAAGGTTATTGCTGATAGTAATACCAAGCATCGATATGGATGGCTTCAGTGGTATGGTTACTCCTGACAAAGTTATGTTAGGCACAGTGAGATCGGCTTTTCTAGAGAAAAGACATGCTTGTGTTTTGTTTGCATTGAATTCTACCAAGGTATTAGATCCCCATTCGAAAATTGTTGCTAAGTCCATATTTATATTATTAACATTTCTTCCTCGTTCATTTCTGGTTTCACGGGCTGATATAGGGGCCCTGGAAGAGAAAGCGGTATGGAGGGTACTATCATCGGCAAAGCTGTGTACTGGACATGAAGTTGCTTTCAACAGGTCGTTGATGTGAAGTAGAAATAGTGTTGGTGCGAGAATGGATCCTTGCGGAACACCAGCATTTATGAGTAGAGTGTCAGATGAAACTCCATCGACCACTACATGGAGAGACCTGTTTGAGAGAAAACTAGCAAGCAGAGAACACAGCTGAGGGGGCAAGCCATAAGCCACAGCTAAAGTTTCTCCATACTTTTCAATAGATAGCTGCCATATATGTGAGACGTAACCGAGCAGGTCACCAGTTGATCTCTGATGGCGGAAGCCATATTGCCTATCGTTGACAATTCCTGAGTCTTCCAGATATTTCATGAGCTCGATGTTGATGGCTTTTTCCATGACCTTTGAAATAATAGATAGCAGTGCGATAGGTCTGTAGTTGCTAGGTAGGGCATTTTTGCCTTTTTTAGGGACTGGCTGTACTCTTGCAATTTTCCAATTGGACGGAAATACCCCCAGATTGTAAGAGTGGTTGAACAACTTGCAAAGAACAGGTGTTAGTTCGGGGGCACATTTCTTGAGAACAATCGGCGGGATTTCGTCAGATCCACAGGCTTTGTTGGTGTTGAGACCCAGCAAAATCTTTCTGATAGTACGTTGGCGAAAGGTGATCTCGGGCATGTGACTGTCAATAGGTGTAATGTTCGGGGGTTGTTTTCCCGATGAATCCAGAGTGGAATTTCCAGCAAATAGATGCGCAAAGATATTGGCTTTTTCCTGGGCAGTCGTTGCTAGTGTTCCATCTTCTTTGGTTAGGGGAGGAAATGAGCTGGAAGTGAAGTTTCTTTCCATAGCTTTGGCGAAAGACCAAAATGAACGGGATCCGTTAGGACATTCAGCAAGTTTTGATCTTATTTTGGCTTTGTGGGCATCTTTTGAGCATTCTATTGTCTCTTTACATATGCCTCTAGCCTCGACATATGCTGCTCTGGTCTCAGGGCCCGGATTTTTAGCCATCGATGGTATGCTGCCTGTTTGGAAGCCACAGCTCTAGAGCAGTTTCTGTTAAACCAGGTCTTATCGGATGATGTTCTTTTTTCGGTATTCGGTATGTAAGTTTGCATCCCCAACATGATGATTTCAGAAATTGTCTCAGCACATCGTGTTGGATTTACTGAAGAGAAACAAACTCTCTTCCATGGAAACGCTGAGAAAAACATACGAAGACCTTCCCAGTCGGCCGAATTGTAATGCCACATGAGACGGGGTGGTATTGTGCAGCTCGATGGTAAATGGAAAGAGCATGTTGTGGAGATGAGGGTGTGGTCAGAGTTTCCAAGTGGGGCACAAACTTCTATTCTATACGGGTCAGGATTGGTGGTGAGAAAAAGATCTAGTGTATTGGCATACTGGTTGTTGACATCTGGGATGCGGGTTGGTAGCTCGACCAGTTGTTCTAGACCATGAGTGATGGCGAAGGCCTCGGCTTGACGACCTGCATCATCTGTTTTGTTAGAGAATTTGAGCCAGGCAGCGTTATGTACATCAAAGTCTCCCATGATTATGGTTTCAGCTGTTGGATGTAACCAGGGTTGGCACGAATTAATTCATATGAATTAAGCCAGTGATTTGATTCGTGAATTAATTCAAATGGACTTTGTTCGAAAGAGTCATGAATTAATTCAAACTTTTTCCAATGGGGAACAATCGCATTCAATTCAAACATTTCAAACTAGTTTGAACTGAAAAATCCATTGATATTATGGCAACCTGACCATCATGAACATCCGACAACCGTGAAGTGCCCACAACACAATACAATGCACCGTGCGTCGGGTTCGGGGAATCACCGAAAAACCGAAATCTAAGAGGGACCTCGAAAATACCGGCATTGCGGCATTACTATTAAGATGTAGAGTGTTGAGTAGATAGTGTTATCGTGAAATTTGGCTATTTTTGGATTCGATTGTGCTTGAAACTTCACAACTTTTATTATTTCGATAAGTTACGTTCTGTTAAAGTTTGTTTATTGACGTTGAAAAATGAGTGGACGAAAAAGGGATCCTATTTGGAATATTTTGAGGAATGCAATCAACAAAATCCAACCAACAAAAAAGCAGTGTGCAAATCATGCGGTAAAACATTGCAAGCTATGGTTAGCCGCATGCAAAAACATGATCCTGAAGAGACAAATACAATTATACAGGATATCAGTGGAACTGAAGTAGAGGAGAAAGAGGAAATGCCTTTAGCTGTAATAGAAACAGAAATTACAAATTATTCACAAGATGGATCTACTAGAGAAAACAGATATATTTAATTAATTTGAAATTCAAAATGTTTGAAGATAGTTTCAAGTTTCAATTTTCCTATTGATACCAATGTATTGATTTACATTTTTTTCGCAGAATCGCCGACTTCAAAAATTCGCAAAACATTTAATGAAGCTACAATCAGTACAATCCAAAAATCACAACAAAAAACATTGAACTCATTTATAATTAAAACTACAGCAAATGACAGATAGATTTGATAAGCAGTTTGCCAGATTTATTTTCGCTACAAATTCAGCTTTTAGATTTGTAGAACATCCCTAATTCATGAAGTATTCGGAAATGCTACATCCAGGATACAAGCCTCCAAATAGAAAATTAATTGGGGAAACTTTGTTGGATCAAATTTACCAGGAGAAAATAGAAATGTGTCAAATTTACTTAGAAAATAAGACAGTTTGTTTGAGTATTGACGGATGGTCCAACATAAGAAACGAACCCATAATATGTGCATGTGTTGTGAATGAGGATGGTAGTGTATTTTTGGGTAACACAACAGATACATCTGGTAGTCCTCATACCAGTTGTTTGACAAGTTTAACTTTAAAAATTATTTAAGATACTGAGAAAAAATTCAAATGTTTTGTAAGAAGTGTAGTAACAGATAATGCTTCCAATATGGCAAAAATGAGACTGCAAATACAACAACAAAAAAAAGAAAGTGATTATGTAAATATTATTACATATGGCTGTTCGGCCCATTTATTAAATCTACTTGCCAAAGATTTAAATGTTGAAAGAGTTATGAACAATATAGTGATGATCATAAAGTATTTCCGAAATAACCATATGGCAAAAACATTATTATCTTCTGAAGGTGGATCATCACTTCCATTGCCAATTGAGGTACGCTAGAACAGCTCATGTGATTCACTTGAGGCATATTTGAAAAACTGGCATACACTGGTTGAAATTTGCGAAGAACATCGCAATAATATTGATAATGACATGAATAAATTGGTTTCTAACATACGTAGTGCTGAGGATCTGATGGCTCGACTAAAACCTATATCGTGCGCAATGGATTCATTTCAAAAACAGAAGTAATTTAAACAAATACGAAAGAGATGCATTGAGATCTCTTCGATAAGACAATCAGATCAAAATACTTCCAGCTGATAAAGGTAACGCAACAGTCATCATGAACACTACTAATTATGAGAACAAACTAACACAAATGATCTCAAACACCACATATTACACACTCAATCAATACACTACCATATCAGTAAACAAAGTATACAAAAAACTAAACAAAAATCCAACCCCATCAATAGAAAGCAAAATATACCGAACTTTAGCTAAACACAAAAAACATACTCACGAAAACAGAACGCAGAGACCTGGTATCACACCATAGCAAACCCCCACAATTTTATGGGTTACCAAAAATACACAAACCATCTCATCCTCTACGCCCTATTGTAAGTTCCATTGGATCTCCTTCACAAAAACTCGCTAGATACCTACTCAACATTCTGAAACCACTATATGGAAACGGAAATAGTTTTATAAAGAATACCCCTCACTTTCTGGAGAAATTGAATGAATTACAAATTCAAGATGGAGATCTTCTAGTAAGTTTTGATGTCAAATGTTTGTTTACTAATGTCCCTATTGATAAAACTCTAGAAATAGTGAAAGAAAGATTAGAAAATGACACATCACTGAAGACAAGAACAAAACTGGATGTCAGTGCCATCATAGAATTACTCAAACTATGCTTAGAAAAAACATATTTCCAATTCAAGAACGAATTTTATCAACAAGAGTTTGGTACGGCGATGGGTTCTCTTTTGTCGCCCATTTTAAGTAACATATTCATGGAATTCTTCAAAGAATCCTTCGTTGGAACATTCCACAATGGTCCAAAAATATGGTGGAGATACGTGGATGATGTTTTCGCTATCTGGAATCGAAGTGAAGAAGAATTAAACATTTTCTTGGATCATATAAACGGTCAAGAACCGACGATCAAATTTACGTTAGAATCGGAACAAAACAACCAACTCTCCTTTTTAGATGTCATGATACAAAAATCATCATCCCGAATGGAAACATCTGTACACAGAATGAAAACGCATACCAATCGATATCTACACTACAACTCAAACCATCATGCCAGTGTGAAAAAAGGCATAGTTAAATGTATCTATAATCGAGCCCAAACAGTTTGCAATTCCAACCAGAATCTACAGGAAGAAATAAACCTCATAAAATCTGTTCTCAAGGAAAATGCATATCCGGATCAGTTTGTGGAAAAAACAATCACTGACATTAAAAACAAAAATCCATAAAACAACCAATTAACACAACCAACAGGAGTACTCCCACCACCTACACATTTCACAACCAACATAATACCTTATGTCCCCGGATTATCTGAAAAGATCAAACGAATTGGACATAGGTATGATGTGAGAACATCATTTAGAACAACAAACACACTGAGATCTATACTAACACAAACAAAACCAAAAAACGCAGAAGAAAGTACCAAAAATTGTGTTTACAACATACCTTGTTCTTGTGGTGATAGTTATATAGGTGAAACGTCAAGACCATTGGAAGTGCGCCAAAGTGAACATCAGAGTTACATCAGAAATCGACAAATAACAGGATCAAAAATTGCAGAACATATCCTCACATCCAATGGCGATCATACGATTGAATGGAATAGGACAAAAATCTTGATGAAAGAACCACATCAAGAGAGGAGAAAATTGAAAGAAACGGCCTGTATTCTTCTTTCCAATAACAACTGCTTTCCAACAAATTCTGTTGGAATGGATCATACATGGTTACCTCTTCTCAGAGAGGGAGTGAGATATGGTAGAATGCTAATAAACTGATCTGAATAACACCCCATATATCAAATGAGCAATACGTCACTCTCAAACTTTTTTGGTAGATCTCAATTGACATCCGTCAGTTAAAAAAGCGAAAAAGACTCTGCGAGAAAAAATCCAAATTATTAAAACAATTAAAGGAGATTTAGAAGATTTTGAGAACGGGGGCAGATATAGTCCCCGAAACGTCAAGCAAAAACTATATAGAAAAGTATCTTTTGAATTGAAAAAAAAAATGTTTGTTAGGCAGATTCAGAAAACGGCAAGTTATTGACTAATGGAATCATTTTTTTATAGGAAATATAATTTGGTGAACGCAATAACTTATCGGGATGAACTAATCAGTTCGCCCTTTCTACACTTGTATAGATTTTCCTGATTATATTTTTATTTTCAGACTGTGGAAGGTTACCCAAAAAACATGTCAAGAAATGTTACCGGTATTGTTGAGATTCCATGGAAAGTTATTTCCTTATAATGAGGCCTGATGCAAGACTCTGTTATTTCAAGTATGACTATTGAGTGGTAGATGTCAACATTTTCACTAACAGATTTAGATCCTGCAGCGAAAAGTAGCATCAAACAACTTATGACTTAGCTCCATCCGCAGGTGTGGAAAGAATATTTTCATCCTTCGGATTGGTACATTCGGATGTACGCAACCGACTAGGAGTGGAAAAAGCCGGAAAACTGACTTTTCTAATGAAGATTCTGAATAAGTAATAAGTTGCATTTGTATTTATCATTCGTTATTCAATCAATAGTTTCAGATTGTTCTGCAAAAATTGCATGTTTTGTTATGTTATGTTTTGAGATTTTTTTGTTTGAGTAAATAAAAGTTGATTTTTTCAAAGTGAATTAATTCAAAAAAGTCCGAATTATTTCAAAGTCTGACTTTTTTGACTTTTTTTTAAAAGTCATGACTTATTTCAACCCTGGACGTAACTCAGTCGTGGTGAGCGAAATGGGCGCATCTCTGAAATACGTCTTATTTGCTCACCGTTTGCATAAACATCCGGAGTACACGGCCGTGAATGTTAGCCGTTAGTCTTTCTGTTTAAAAGTTTGCAGTAAAGTTTTGTTCCTGTAGACGAATAACATTGAGTGGGTTTTAGTGTGGTATAATTGGGTAAATGTTTATAGATTTCACTATATTATAATAAGTAGTACTTTCTTGGTGCAATTTTAATGATTTGTCAATTTTAGTAAACTTGTTATCTTGTACAACTAAGACATAACCTAAAAAATAAATTTGCTTGCTTTTGTCTAGTAACAGGTCCGCACTTAGGTAGCAAATACGCCTCTAAAGAATTATGTAGACTACTATTATTAGTGTTGTTCCATTTTCCACTTTCTATTTCAGACTTCAGCAATGGAGGAATCCAGAGGAAAGAGAATGTTGATGTTAGCTTTAAACAAGCAAACAAAGGAATGTTTTGAAACAATTGAAGACAAAGTACCCAATATATCTATTTCGAATCATGATCCAGATTACATTCCAAATGATGATAATGATAGCGAGCATGATTCATGCCATAATCAAGAGGTGTCAGACGAAGAAATTTTAACCTTGCCAGAATCCAGTGTGGGAGTATCCTCAACTATAAATGAAAGTAATAGTAATAAAACTCAGTGCGCTACTATTACTGCAGAGATAGCTGTAAGTTAAGATAATTCTAATAATAATAATATTTCTGTAACAAATGAAAATGAACTAACGAAAAAAGGGACAATTCGGAAAAGGAAGCGGTACGCGTTATCTGTGAAAGAAAGGAAGAAGCAAAAATCTGCCTCACTAGCCCAATTTCATGGTGTTTTGAAAGAATCGTGCAAAGAAAATTGTAAAAAGGGGTGTAAGAAAGTAATATCAGAACAGCAACGAATAATTATCAATTCTGAATATTGGGGAATGCCAAAACAAGAACAAAAATCATTCATGCTTCATCATACATCAACCTTACCCGTAAAGCAACGAACAACGGCAATTATCGAAAATCACTGAAGACAAAAATCATTTAGATATCCGTTAAAAGATGAAAATGGCACTTCACAAGAAGTGTGTAAAGTTTTTTTTTCAACTACCTTAGGGTTTGAAAATAATAACGATGAAGTATTACGTAATGTAATGCAACGTGCTGAGAACCACATGGTGGCTTTGGAAGATGGAAGAAATAGAGGACAGCCACATAATAAAATCGACGACGAAGTGATACGTACCCATATATTATCGTTCAACCCGACTATCTCTCACTATCGTCGAGAACATGCGCCCAACCGTTTGTATCTTCCCAGTGACTCAAACTTTACAACCATGTTTACAGATTTTGTGACAAAAAATTCAAATTTTAAATGCCCTTATGAATAATATAGGACAGTCGCCAAAGAACTTAATATTTCAATTGTTAAGTTAGGTCACGAGGAGTGTGAGTTATGCGAGGAGCTCACGCTACATGAGACAAATCACACAAAAGAAAATCTGATTCCAGACTGCGATATTTGCAGTAAGTGGAAGGTACACATCGAAAAAGCCACGAAAGCCCGAGAAAAATACAGAAAAGAAGTGCCGTTTTTACAAACAGAATAACAGTGTATAATGAGAGCTCTGTACCAATTGGTAAAAAGCAACCCAACTCCAGTGTATTTACGGCCCTCTGGCATGTAGCTTTATTTGGGCGAAACAAAGAGGAGCTAATAAGCACCTATAACTTTTTTTTAGCTAAGAGGGATGTGTCTCAGATAACGTTATGGTTAGACAACTGCACCGCCCAAAATAATAATTGGGCGTTGTTTTCCTTTTTAATATATATCATCAATTCCAATGATATAAATGCTGATGTGATTGAACTAAAATATTTTGAGCCGGGCCATACATTTATGGCAGCTGATTCGTTTCACCATAAGGTTGAATTATCCATGAAACGAATGAAAAATAAGCTTTATGACTTTCCAGATTTTACACGGGCTGTGAAAGGGACATCGAAACATACGAAGTTTTAAGAACTTGAGTATGGATCTGTCAAACTTTTACAAATCGGTTGATTATTCATCTCAGTACACATAGTACCACGGCCATATATACACGATATGGTTCATATTAAATTTGAACGAAAATCATTAAATATGAAATCCAAGACAGATTTTGATGGGGAAGTTTTTGATATAAACTTCCTGAGAGCATCCGTAACAAAAAATATGAGGTTAGATCCACAAGAACGCTGTAATCGGGTGGTTGGTATATCTTCTCAAAAGAAAATTTGATATTAAATAATTTAGGCAACCTTATACCGAAAAATCGCCTACAATTCTGGAAAAATCTTTCAGTATCAGATGGGTAACATTTAAGTTTGGATAACTTATTTTTGTATTTTCAGAGTAGACAACTGTTGGACTTTCACCAAGGAAAATTGTATGGTTTTGTTGGTTTTTCATTTTCAGTGTAGGAAACTGTTTGCTTTTGTCGATATTTTTTAAGTATATTACAATATATTTTATGTGCGTTATGTAACATTGTGAGAAATAATGAGTTTGTTCTAGTCGTTAGTGTCCGTGACTTTTGGATAATGTATTTTTTTTAATTTTTACTAATGAAAATTGTATGGTTTTGTTGATTTTTTTTATGTATTGTATAAATATTTTACTAATGTCGGTTATGTAAAATTGAGAAATAAATTTTGGTTCCAATCGTTACTATTTAATTATTATTATTACTGTTTATTTGTCGGCGTATCTCATTTTAGTTGTTTCAAAATCCTTAGCAAAATAGGCGTTTCTCAGTTTTTCAACTCAATATAAAAATATTTATTAAATCTTATAAACTTCAAATATCTTTAACCTATAAAAACTTAAATGCCAAAAAAAAAATTTTTTATGTTGGGACGAAATGTGTGCTGATTAAATTATTACAAAATGATTTGATTATCTCAAAACTAGTCAATATTGACTTACGCCCTTTGGGCTTAGGACGGCAGTATTGTCAGTGTAATATTTTCATGATTAATACGTCTACGAAATGTTTTCCTTGTGCAAGTACAGTAAACAAAGAGTCTTTCAAACGTAAGTGAAGGAAATTACGCACAAGTGGCCAAGAATATTCAGTTGGCACAAAAAAAAAAGGGATATAAACAGATGCCAGCAAAAGATCCAGATGGTGTGAAGGTGAGTGAAGGTTATGTTTAACTGTAATCGAGTAACATTGTTGTTGTTATGAATTGTAGGTTTTGGCATGTTTACTCTGTACACAACGCCACTTCACGTATTAGAGGTTAGAATTCAACTTAGCCTGCTGACAGAAAATTAAAATTGTTTTGTGTTCGGTACACACTTTACATCAAATTAAATTAAGCTGGAATTTACTGATATTCTGAACATAGTTTTTTTGCAGGCAAGATGCAAGAGCAAAAATAGTTGTAGTCTGTTATCAGATGACCATAAGCTGAAGCTGTTTCGAAGAATACATAACCTAGATGCAGTGTCACAGAACACCTATTTGCTAGGCCTGCTGACGGTGTTGACAGTAAAACGGAGACGCCATGGACAGTATGAGACACCAGAGGGTAGCCGCCGACAGTGTACCATGAACTTTACTGAACCCGATGGTAAGGGGGAGCACATTAAAGTATGTAAGAAAGTGTTTATGGCTATCTTTGGTGTGAAATCATCCAAAAGAATCGAAAAATTAGCGACACACAAAAAATGGGAATCAATACTACTCCTGAAAAGAGGGGAGGCCTTAGACATTTTAAATTTACTCTTGCCGACCGACAGGATGTTAGGAACCACATAGGATCCATTCCAACTGAGCCAAGTCATTACAGCAGAAAATATGATAATAATGAGTATGTCAGCGAGGATCTTGATCTCTATCGCTTTTACCGAGCTTTCAAAAAGAGCAACCCTAAAAGCCAAGTTACTTACAACTTTTATGCTCGTATATTTAAAATTGATATTCCGAAGTTAAAATTTACGAAACTGCATGCGGACACGTGTAAAACCTGTGATGGGCTAAAAATTTGAACTACCAATAAAAACCCAACAGTAGTCAAGAACGCCAAATGAGAGCAAGCCTTTCATCACCGAAAAGCGGAGTCTATCAAAGAAGATTGCATCAGTTCCACTTTACCCAGCAGTAATACTTACAAAAAATGTTCCCTCTCCCTACCCTAAATTGAGTCACACCGATATGTATTATGCTCGCCAGCTGTCGGTTTATAACTTTGGTATTCATAGTGCTGACACTGGTGATGGGCTTATGTGTCTCTGGCATGAAAGAGAGTCATTGAGAGGTGGAAACCAGATGGCATCCTGCCTGTTCACGGCTCTGAATAATAGCAATATAACTAATGAACGCAATTTAATCGTCAGGAGTGATAATGGCTGCGGCCAGATCAAAAACCGGATGATGATTTGTCTGTACATGTACTTAGTGGCTACTAAGATGTTTGATAGCATCGAACACAAGTTTCTTGTTGTAGGGCATAGTTTTTCTGCTGCTGACAGAAACCATAATTGAAAAACGATGGAAACTTGTGCGTGCAGAAACATTGGGCGATGTACAGAAGTATATAGTCAGTGCTTGGCACGAGAGGCCATTTAAAGTATTGCAAATGGGTTGCACATTCCTTGATTTTGACAAAGCTGCAGAGTCTGTCATGAACACAAAAAAAATGGGGCATATCGAATGTGTGCCAGATCCGCATTGACCACGAACAACCTGGTCTAGTCCAGACTAATAAAACCTATAGCATTGTTGAATCGTGAGAAGTACACAGAGTCCTTAAGCCGCATGTTACTTTCGATCACATCATGTCTCTTTCTTTGACTTCTCCTGCAGAGGGATCCGTCAGTGAAGCAAAAAAAGGACCTACGGACCATGCTGCCATACATCTCTGAGAATAGGCAATTTTTTATTGACATAATCTCTTGAATACATTTCACAGTAGTATTAGTGTATAAAGTTATCTAGTTTTGTGTAATACACAAATTTACATGACGTTTTGGCTCTTATTACCCTGAACTTAGCTCCTTTTAGAAAGTTATTATTCCTGGACTTATCTCTGATAGCATTCTACTATCACCGTTACTTAGCTCTTTCTGCCCCTGTTTTTTGTGGGCGAACCATGTACTGCACAGTAATACTGCCTATTGAACATGATTAAGTATCAGTTAACTTATCGAAAACAATTGTATCCAGTGCAAACCACACTGTATCAAAATAATCAGCTTTTTGTTAATATCCAGGAATATCAAATTTGGCATTCACCTCCCTTCGACAAAAAATAATTCAAATGATATTGTTATATTGGTGGTTTTAGTCGGTGAGAGTCCGGTACCACTGGTACGCGCTAGAGTACAACAGGCGACCAGTGTCCGAGAGGATTTCCAGTGCGGCAAAATATAGTGTATTCTGTTTTCGCTACTTCTGTAGTGCTTCAGGAAAAGTGTATGTTCTCAATTTGCTACTTCTATTGTGTGTCAAAACAACTTCTCTCAAGATTTCTGTAGTGTGACAGAAATGATATATGTTATGTTCTCCCTAATTCTGTAGTGTCAACGCAAAACATTTTTTCTGTTTTCGGTAAAACCGTAGTGTGACGAAAAAAGTGTCTGTTCGGTTTTTGCTAATTCTGTAGCGTGGCAAAACAAGTGTCTCTTCTGTTTTACCTAATAGGCCGTAAAAGTCGTGACGTCACTGTCATGTTGGTACTCCTGACATGTTTCCAAACAAATTCGATTTACATGTAAATCCTCATAAGTGAATTTTTGAACTTGTTATTCTGTGAGGAATAGAAACATTCTGATATCATTCTTGAGTGAAACCTAGTACAGTGTATTCATAAAAAACAGAAACAGGAATAGTAAGAATACAAAGCTACGGGGCCAGTGGCGGGAGTAACCTGAGAGGAGAGTCAGCCTCCATGACGGTCATTTTGAAATTCCTAACCTCTAGTCGCCATGTTTGTCGGCGGTCATGGGCGGTTCGTTGTGGGAGGAGTTGGTGTAAAAATGGTGGTTTTATGAGAGGGGTAGGGGTGGTGGTTGTATGTGGGTAGGGAGAAAGGTGGGGGATGAGTGGCCTGTGATTGGTCGGAATGGTGGCAGCCATGTTGTGAATGGGAGTGTGTGATTGAGAGTGGGGGTGGGGAGAGCTGTGATAGGTCGTGGGAGTGGTGATAGCCGCCGGCCGCTATCAATAGCCGAGCAGCAGCCATATTGAAATGGGGGTGTCAACCAATATCCGACAACGGCATTGGTCGAACGGAAGGCTGAATGGCCGTGGGTGTGTCCTACCTTCGTCAACGGTATTGGTCGGACGGAAGACTGAATGACACGTGATCAGTGAATGGCGGCGGCCATTTTGGAAAGTGGGAGGAGTCAGCAGTGATAATGCGGCCATGACTCAACCGACAAGTCTTTGCAGGAATATTATCTACGTCAGCACTTTCCTCTAGTTGTTTATTTAAGCGACCGGATATCGGCGGCATTTTTTGTTTACATTAACTGAGATAAGATATCGGCGGCATCCTTTGAAAGAGTTTGTTTACATTAACAAGATAAGAAAGTATGCAGCTGCACGTTCGAACCGTGGGATTACTTGAATATTAAAAGTCAAACGATTACTATTTGTATTTGTATCTAAGCTGGCTAAGGCACTATCGGCGACATGGAAGCGGTGTGGGATAACTTGAATATGAACGCAAATCCTACCAAGGTCAAATACGACTTGAATAAAATTTTAAAATGTTACCAAATATACAGGGTGGATCGAAAGAGTGTTTAGAGGAGGAGGAGAACGAAACAAGTATATATTGGAGTTTTCTGTTAAAATGACGTCAGTTGAGGTTATGTTGTCGATGACAGAGGAGTATACACAGAAATTGGAACAGTTTCATCGAAAAGTCAGAGCTCTGAACGAAGAGTTGCAGTTTTATGAAGAGAAACGAAACGTCACAAGAAAATTGAAAAAGTTGAATCTCTGCACGACACAACCATCAACATCGAAATATGATTCAAAT
>JAFIRS010004392.1:0-88936 GCA_018342105.1 Gonioctena quinquepunctata
AGGTCAAATCAAGAAAATCGAATCTCAAAGTCGACCAAACCCAATATCAAAACTCAATGACAAATCTCAAAGTCAAATCTCAAGGTCAAACACACACACACTGCACACCTGCAACTATTCAAGGTCACACGTGACGTCATAGTGGTGGGGGGAGACCCAGAACCGGCTTAAATCTCCTACTGTTTTGAGTAAGAAACACTTCCATTATAGGTTTTTTATAGAGTTTTCTTGAAATAATATTATCTATAAGGTCTGGACTATAACCGTTATTAATAGCAATTTGTTTAGTTATATTTAATTCTTTATTGAAATTTTCTTCTGAAAGCGGAATATTAATTAACCTATGTATCATACTGTTATATGCGGCTGATTTATGTTGGTATGGATGCGTTGATGTAGTGTGTATTGTACCGAGTGGGTCAAATTGGACACTTTTCAAGGGAAAGTCCTATTTTCAAACTAGATAGATGAAAACTGATGGCTGTATCTAAGGGTCAATTTTTATAAGAAACTCAATGGTGAAAACCGCATATTGATATCTATCATCGTTTCTGAGTTACAGCATGTTTTTCGAAAATGTGCATTTTGAAAAAGTTGCTGTAACTTTTTTCCTGTCAGAAAATCTTTGTTTCTATAAAACATTTACAAAGCACTTCTTTACGTAGAATTCAATGGTGTAAATAATTTATTTTTTCAAATCATATATCAATAGTTATTAATGGAAAAATTATTTTTTTATACAAGACAACCTGTATATTCTTCCATATTTCAATAGAACTTGAAATTACCATTCCAAAAATGAAGCGCACTTGATGTTTTGCTAGAGTCACCTTTGAAATGCAGAGCTTTTAGGTTTTTTCATGTAGACTTTGAAACGCACACTTTGAACAAGTATGCTTTGGACGACTCGGCGATAAAACAGAAAGCAAGTGTTCACTAGTAGCTATCAAATGTTAAGAAAGCTGTTCACAGAAGTAATTAAAACTCATAGTTTCAATAAAACTGATAACAATTTATACTATATTTACTACTAATAAATGAAACTCAAACAATAATAATAATAATAATAAAGAACAAACAAGAACAAACAAAAACAAAATATTTCTTTAGAGGAGGTGTTCGAAATGTCTACCAGCTTCTCCTACACACAGGCGGCACCTTTTTATAACATTTCTTACCGAATTAATTTGTTCAATGGAAGTGAGAGAAGCAAAACTTTGCATAACTGCCGCCTCCAATTCGTGTCTGGAGTTGGTCGGCAATTCAAAAATGGGATCTTTTATCTTTCCTAGAGGTAAAGTCCATAGGCGTTAAGTCCGGTGACCTGGCCGGCCAACGGTTGGGTCCTTGGTTGGCTATCCAATTATTGCTAAAATTTGCAGCCAAAAAATTGTTGAAAATTGCAGTGTTGTGAGGCGATGCCCGTCTTGCTGAACACATATTTTCCTGAGCTTCAATAGCGGCAATTCATCAACAAGGAGTTTAATTTGTTGCCTTAAAATTTCTAAATACCTCTGAGATGTAAGACTGCCATTATAAATGAACGGGCCGATAATTCTACCCCTAAAAACATCGGCCCATACACTAAATCCAAATGTTCCTTGACTTCTCTGCTCCACAATAGAATGAGGATTTTGTTGTGCCCAAGTATAAGAAATGTAGCGGTTGAAAATGCCGGCACTGCTTACATAAGCTTCGTTTGTCCAAATACAATTTAACGAAAAATCAAGCACTTGGTAACACTTTTCCAGGAACCACTGGCAAAAATCCATGTGGCGTTCAAAATCTCCTGGTCTGAGTTTATGAACTCTTCTGGTCCTGTATGGCTTGAATTTGTGCTTTTTCAAAATCTGCCTAGCATTAGTTCTTGGTAGGCCTGTTGATATTTTTAAATTTCGCTCTGACGTCTTGGGGTTATTTGCAATAGCTCCGAAAACGACTATTTCTTCTAACTCCCTATTCCTATTTGATGCATATAATTTTGGCCTTTTTTTCGAATTGACCACCATCAATTAGGTTGTGTCGCAATCTTGCGAAAATGTCTCTAAAAGGTTGTCTTCTCTCTGGATACCTCTCGTGGTACAAATTGCTTGCTGCCTCTGCATTTTTCCCGGTTTGTATAAAACAGACTATTATATCCCGTTTTTCATAATTCTCATACTTCATTGCGAATGTGTTTGAAAATTGAACAAAAACCACGAATTGAGGAGCGTCTCTACTGCTTGAATAATAATTTGACAGCTACCAGTAAACATTTGCATTCCGTATTATCACCGCGTCGTCCAAAGCCTACTTGTTAAAAGTGTGCGTTTCAAAGTCTACATGAAAAAACCTAAAATATCTGCATTTCAAAGGTGACTCTAGCAAAACATCTAGTGTGCTACATTTTTGGAATGGTAATTTCAAGCTCTATTGAAATATGCAAGAATATATAGGTTCTCATTTATTTATTTTTTCCATTAATAACTATTGATATATGATTTGACAAAATAAATTACTTACATTATTGAATTCTACGTGAAAAAGTGTTTCAGAAATGTTTTCATAGAAACAAAGAATTTTTGACAGGAAAAAAGTTACAGCCACTTTTTAAAAATGCACATTTTTGAAAAACATGCTGTAACTCAGGAACGATGATAGATATCGAAATGCGGTTTTCACCATTGAGTTTGTGATAAAAATTGACCCTCAGTCACAGCCATCAATTTTTATATATGTAGTTTGAAAACAGGACTTTCCCTGCAAAAGTTTCCAATTTGGCCCACTCGGTACATCACCACATCGATTGAACACAGACCGCCTTACTTATAGTGGTTGATGATATCGAGAAGGCTGAAGACAATTCAGAAGTTATTGACATTCTTGAGCCTTCTCGATATCATCAACCACTATACGTAAGGCAGTCAGTGTTCCATGTTTTTGGGGAAATCTAGATTGCACATCAGAAAGTATTCGATTTTCATCTAGAATTTTTTTTATTTGACGGAATCATTTTTCTCGATCACTTTTAATGAAGACGGTAAGATGCTTATCAGGTGCAAATAATTGAACGTGGTAGGTATATTTGTTTTGGGAATAGGTATTACATTTGCCATTTTCCATCCATCAGGAAAAATGCCTTGGTTCAAAGATTCATTAAATATATGTTTGACTTCTTTGATACAGTGTGGTATGATTAAGGAAATAATCCCGATATTTATATTCAAGTAATTCAATTTAATGTCGCGAGTGGCCATTAGAATATCTTCTCGTTCTATATCTGCGAAAAAAAAAATAGTTTCATAGTTCAATTTGTTATTATTTTAAATTCATTTATTTATAACGTGTCAAGAGTAGAAGCGCAAGGCCTGCAAACTCTACTCTACAAACTCTACAAAATGATATGTGGTTAAAATTATAGGATCTCCTGCCACATTCAATAAATAATCATTATTATTTTTTCGGGATATCGTAAATAGGTGAGTAGATTATTTCAAGCTTGACCGAATAGTTACTCCCCGTTCAGCAACATTTCTCTGAATTAATTTGGAGTAATTTCTATTTTTGTTTACCACGAATTGTACATATGCATTTTCCCTCCCCAATGCAATATTCACATAATTACATAGATCGACGTAGTATTCTCTTGCCGCAGGTGTTTTATCAATCAAATACCAGCTGACCCGACAGACGTTGTCCTGTCCAAATTTCTATATTCCTAAAATATTTTCCCTAAAAACTCTCATCCGCGTAGAATTGATTTTTTCCTACGTTTTTTGTATCGTTTCATGCCTTCGACTCTGCCCGCTTGCCGTTATCTTGTTTTCCGTTTATCCTGTTTTTTCGTTATCCCGTTACAGAGTTATCCCGTTTTTCCGTTACCGCTTGATCCCGTTTTCCCGTTATCCCGTTTTCTCGTTATCCCATTTTCCAGCTATCCCATTTTTCGTTATATCCCGTTTTCTTGATTTCCTGTTATTCCGTTATCCCATTTTCCCGTTTTCCCATTATCCCGTTCTCCCATTATCCCGTTATCCCGTTATTTAGTTTTCCCGTTTTTCTGTTATCCCGTTATTCCATTATTCCGTTTTTCCATTACCCCGTTGCCCCGAAAAAAATTTGCCAAATCGGTCCTTCCGTTCTCATGTTATAAGCTTACCAACACAAACAGACATTCATTTTTATTATATATTCCTGAAAACTTTTCAGGACAAGAAATTTTCAGTAACTTTTCTAAAAATCCTTTTTTTTCCTACAAACCTTATTCGGAGTATTACGAACATTCAATAAAACAATTAGCCAAATCGGTCCAACCGTTATTTTTTAAAATAAAAAAAATGTTACCCTGAACGGGATTCGTTCCTGTGACCTTCTGCTTGGTAGGCGACAGTGTAACCGCTGTTATTTCCTCTTTGGTAATAAATGACTTGATAGTTGTTTTCTTCGCCAAATTTCTTATATACCTGAATTTTCTAATTTCCGGGCAACTTTTCTAATTTTTTATCAACCATCCTCGGGCTATTAGGAACAATAAAAAAATTAGGCAAAACGGTCCAACCGTTCTCACTTTTGCGCTTACAAAGAATCGAGATCCATTTTTATTATATAGATTTGTCATGCGCTTCTTCTCTAGCGCGCATCACACGTTTAAGGTTATATGTTATATAAGGAAGTGTTTTTCGTCTTTTATTTATTATGCTGATAGGTGCATGCTTATTGGATAGCCCAATAATACATTGATTAAGAAAGGCTACTTTGGAATTTATATCTTGCAAATTAACAATCTCACCCCATGGTGGTCTATCGGCATCATGTGAAAAATCATCTATATTGAAATTTCTAATCAATATCAATCCATCACAAGCAACAACTTCTCCCAAAAGGATATCACAGCATATGATCAGACAAATCATTCATATCTATTGTACTACAATTTCTTACCTCAATATCTTTGCTTGTACAAATAATATCAATGAAAGACTCGTAAGTACTAGTTATATGAGTTGGGTTTTCCACAACTTGACACAAATCCAAATTTGAGATTAGATCAGTGCATGTTACAGTATCACGGGAATTAGGGTTAAGCAGGTTTATGTTGATATCACCCACTGAGAGAACCACTGAAGTTTCAAGGTGTATAACGTTCTAACACATTGCCTATATCTTGCGAACAGTCATCTACATTAATCCCAGGTGGACGGTAAACAACACCACAGGCTATCTTTTTAACCAACGAAATCGAAAAGAAGGAGGTTCTCTAGTCGACGCGTATATTTTTTTATGTAGGACGCATAACTTTTCACAGGGAAGTCCGATTTCGATGATTCTTTTTTCGTTGGATAGGGTGTACTTCGAAGTTGATCCCAATTGAAATAGAAAAAAGTGCCACCCCTAAGGGTAGCAAAATGGAGGATATTGATCGTTCACCTTCTGAATTTTGGCCCGTTAACCGATTCTATCAGGCAAAACTTTGTACTGGGTTATCCGATTTAGATGATTCTTTTTTTATTGTATAGGGTATACCCCGAAGTTGGTCATATTCGAATATGAAGAAGAATTCTCCACCCCTAAGGGTAGAAAAATGGGGGATGATTGATTTTCCATGTGTGAACCGATTCTCTCACACATATGTAGTTCTGATAACACTACAACATGATGGATCTTAATTGTTGATTGAATTAGTAGTAATTAGTAGATTTTTGCCACAGAAAATTGGGAAATAAAAACTTTTTAACGAAAAATTAAACCGACGAAAAAAGAAACTG
The DNA here is from genome assembly GCA_018342105.1 of Gonioctena quinquepunctata. Lineage (NCBI taxonomy): Eukaryota > Metazoa > Arthropoda > Insecta > Coleoptera > Chrysomelidae > Gonioctena > Gonioctena quinquepunctata. The sequence goes on from JAFIRS010004392.1 coordinate 5,745, forward strand.
AAAAGCAAAAAATAACCCTTCTTAGTCTTAATAACTAAGCTCCTAAACTAATGTAAGTAACTAATTTTGAGTCCGCGCCAATCGAACAATTAACAAAGATCACTAAATTTATTTAAAAAAATATATCAAAACGCCACCGCATCATTTTACGTTTTATCTAATAAATTGCTAGTTTGTTTGGCGCCGACCCAAAATTAGTTACTTACATTAGTTTAGGAGCTTAGTTATTGAGACTAAGAAGGGTTATTTTTTGCTTTTCAGTTTATGTTTTTGTCGGTTTTATTTTTTGTTAAACAGTTTTGCTTGTTTACATCCACTGTGATCCATAGCTGCTCCAAACCATTAGTAGATATGGATGAGTGATACTTTGTATTTGTAAGACGATTTCAAGAAAGTGCACATTTCACCCTCTCTGCTGGCTCTGTCCATTTTCACCATGTTGAAATTAGATATAAAAAAAATTGGCGCGACCTATTTTGCAATCCAGTTTTTGAGAATAAAATAGTGGGCATTCCATGAATATATTTAATATAAAGGTTTTCCTCGCCTTTCCGTTTACGTTCGTTCAGTTCTGAGATATTTTTTTCGGGTATTCACGTTGCATATTAGTTTTGTGGGTGCTGAATTGAACGTTGATATTCAGAGATTTCAATTTTCGCTAATTTTTGAGGATAGTAATGACATCTTCCTTATTGTCGAGGACCGAGTGGATACCCGATTCTGAATGTTTTAATTCCTTCTATATCCACAGAAGGCGCGATGGCAATTATGATATCGGGGCCACTTTTTGTATCAGATTCCTGTCCATCTTTCGATTCATAGATAATTATGTTTTTCTCCTTTCTTTGTCTTTCAGATTTTTCGTTGATGATTGTTTCTCTATTAATGATGCCTTTTTGGGGCCTTTCACTTTCCAATTCTTCCTACAATCCCCTCAACAATATATTGAGATCCCTAATGGCATTAGCAAGTTCCAAAACAATCTTTATAAGTATTCATATCTACTATAAACTGCCTTCATTCCTCGTACTTCAAAAAGGTTCCTTGCATCTCGAAGAACAGAGCGAATTGCTCTTTTGATAGTCCCATACACTTGTAGTGAAAAACTTTCTTACAAAGACTCTATTAGAGAGAAGGTGATTTGTCATTCACAATTTTTGTACACTCAGCACATTTAGCTGTCTTTTCGATAACGACGATCAATGATTCACAAAGTTAGAACACGTTTCGACTACTCGGCTACCCGACTACTTTATTATATATATATATATATATATATATATATATATATATAACAGTAATCGGCCTAGGCAAGAAAACACAACTGTGTCCAATGATTCTCCAATTGGTAAACTGCACCCAAAATCATTCACGGGTGTGCAAGAGGTTAGATTACACCCTATATATATATATATATATATATTATATATATATATATATATATATATATATATATATGTATATATATATATATAAAAGCATTAAATTATAGATAGTGACACCTGTGTGTTGAAGCTTAGACCTGTTATCGTGGAATTTTAATGACACTAAATTTCGTGCACATTAATAGGTCACCAACAGATGTCAGCATCTACGACACCAATAGTCGTACTCCTAGTGCGTTCTGAGTAACGCAAAACAAATAACGAGAATAAGAGAAATTTGTTACGAATCCAAGAGAGCCCACCATCCGCCAACAGCTGTTTCATGGTTTCCCAATCATCGGGACGGCTTGTGGTCTCTTTCAAATTCGTATCAAATATCTCATAGTGTTAATACCTACCGGCAAGTACAAAAATGTGAAATGCATCAAATTATTGATTGTGACACCTATAATCTGTGTGTTGAAGCTTAGACCCGTTATCGTGGAATATATATATATATATATATATATATATATATATATATATATATATATATATATATATATATATATATATATACCCTGGACTTCCTCTTTTCCAAAATCATCTAAATTCTGGTGATTGACTAAACAAATGAATTTCTTCGATGAGCTTTCATGCAGGAGTCAGTTGTTTTGCTACAAAGTCAGGAACGGACTACCCCCGATGGTCCACACCCCAAAACTTTGAAATGACAGATAATTTTTCAATAGTTTTCAACAAAATAAGGTTACGTAGACAATTTTATGAATAAAGTGTCGATGGAAAGTCGATCGAAGCAACGATTCTTAATAAAAATGCAGTTTTACTCGACGACATCAAACCCGATCGTCCACCATTATTTGAAATGAACAATTTTCACAGTAGAAATACTAATGCTAACGTTAATTCAACAACATTTATAACAGGGATAATACAAAATATGCCAAAATAAAGTCGTATACAAAAAGTACAGTACCTAGTTGAAAGTTTCATTCACAATGTAGATATTTTTCCAAATGAAATATCAAGTTATGTAGATTCGTGGTGTTTTTGAACTAACAAGCTACTCCACTATGAAATATCGAATTCAGTCCATATTTCGTATGTACGCGTGGAATGAGCACGTTTCGTGTTGTGTTATCTGAATCTCATGGAACTCAACATTTGATTGTTGCAAATTCGTATTCACAGCTTAAATGTTGAGGAGTTTCACTGATAAGTATAATTTCATGGGAGAAAATCTTCAACCCGAAGATAAATTCAGCTGAAAAAACGCACATCGGAAGACATAACTAATAAAAAGCAAACGAATGAACTAAAAAACCGCTGCACATGAATAGGTGAAAAATATCCGGTGAATAAATTTATGTTCCATTTCTTCCACAGATGTTGACAAAAACACCTTGTAGAAAGAAAGAAAATTAGTGTGGATAAAAAATGACAACTGGAATGCGATTTTGTTTTGTTGAGTGGTTTGTCATTGTATTGTCAATATTCTAATAGGACAGTTCGAAGTGTTTTGATATGGCCGAACAGTTTACATTCAACGAATATGCAGATATGCATGCATTGTATGGACGAGCATTCGGTAATGCTGCAGAAGCCCGACGTCTGTATGCCGAGCATTTTCCCAATCGAACGTTACCGGCAAGAGAAACGTTCGAGCGTGTCGATCGCAGCTTGAGGGGGACAGGTATATCTGATGAATAATCAATTGGGCCTGTTGTTTCATTTCGATATTATTGTAGGTTCAGTTTTGGCGAAACTAGGTGGTGAGGGCGCTCCTAGGGCTGTGCGTACCGTTGTATTGGAAGAAAATATTTTGGAAGCTGTCGCTGATGATCCTTCAATGAGCATCAGAAACCTATCCGAATAGTTCCATACATCCAAGTCCACTATTCATAGAATAATTAGGTAACAACTGCTCCATCCATATCACATCCAGAAGGTACATGCCATGACACCTGAAGATTTTCCAGCACGACTGAAATATGCCAATTGGTTCCTGGATAAGCAAAGAGAGGATATGACTTTTATTACTCGAGTTTTATTCACTGATGAAGCAGGTTCCAGTAGAAATGGAGTAATCAACTCTCATAATCTCCACATATGGGCCGTAGAAAATCCCCATGGGATATTTCAAACGAAACACCAACGGAAATTCAACGTGAATATTTGGGCTGGTATCATAGGAAACCATCTTGAAGAACCATTCGTTCTACATGACCGATTGAATGGAGAACGTTATTTGGAGTTCATTCAAAATGATTTGAATGGACTTTTGAAACATGTTCCATTGCAAACCCGAAGAGATATGTGGTTAATGCATGATGGGGCGGGACCATCTGAACCAGATTTTCCCCAATAGATGGATTGGTAGAGGTGGGCCATATTCATGGCCACCGTGGTCTCCGGATTTAAATCCATTGGATTTCTCCCTGTGGGGGCATCTAAAAAGCCTCGTTCACGCTACACCAGAGATGCCTTGTTGAATAGAATTACATTACATTGTGAAGCCATACGAAACGACCCTGGCATGCTATTTCAAGTGCAGAGAGGGTGTTTGCGCCGACTTAGAAAATGTATTGAGAGAGACGGAGGTCATATCGAGCAGTTTTTGTAGCGGATTTTGCATTTCTGTTTGCTCTTGATGCTTGCGATTGATTATTTACACCATGAGTTTTGTAAGGTAAACGTGTTTGCATGATAAAAATTCGTTATGAACATTGTACCTATCATTTCTATTTTCATTACAAATTAATCTTTTCGAATAATGGTAGACATCTCAGGTTGATGTCGTCTAACAAAAATGCATTTTTATCAAAAATCGTTGCTTCCATCGATTTTCCACACGAGTACTTTTATTCAGGAAATTGTCCAGGTAACCTTGTTTTGTTAAAACATATTGACAAATCCCAGTCATTTCAAAGTTTTGGGGTGTGGACCATCGGGGGTAGTCTGTTCCTGACTTTGTAGCAAAACAACTGACTTCTGCATGAAAGCTCATCGAAGGAATTCATTTGTTCAGTCAATCACCAAAATGTAGATGATTTTGAATATTCACTTTGAAAGTTATCAAAGAAAAACATATTTCATTTTGTAACTTTGAGGGCCCGTAACTTGGTAACGAAGGCTTTTAGGAACAAAAGTTTTATGAAGTACTGGTGATAATTTGACCCCATCTATACATTCCCGAGAGAAAACGAGGAAGTCCAGGGACACCCTATATATATATATATATATATATATATATATATATATATATATATATATATTTATATATATATGTATATATATGGGACATAACGAAATTTGTTAACAAAGTGGAGGCTACATTTCCCAACCGAATGGAACGAAATTGGGCACAAAAATATTTTCTATCAATGACTCGGATAAGTTCGAAGATGGGCCAAATCGGTCGAGTACTTCCAAATTGGCGACTCTTGAAAGATTAAAAAAATTATCAATCTTTAATTTTCATGCCAATATTGGCAAACTATAGATTGATAGAGCTTTATGATCTGTACAACTTCAATTTTTTTTTCTCTTAGATGTACAAACAAATAAAAAAAAAATCGCTGAAAATTACCATTTATGAGAATTATTAATTTTTGTTTACCCTGTATGCTCCTTTCATTTGAAGTTTATTCGCTGTGTCAATCAGATACTATTTGAGTTTTCCTTCCGCCGACAAACAGAACATCATTGTATTTTGACATTTCTGGAATTCAAAGTTCAATATTAGATATTATTTTTCTAAGTGATATTAGGATTGAAACCCAAGTGAGTATGTCTATATCCTTGTGTGCTAATTATACTTTTTTCTTTTGATTTGAGTCAGATTACATAGAAATATTGGGAAGAATTTAGGGAGTTTTGGCACCTTCACCAACTTTTGAAATAAAAGTTTAAGGTTTGTAAAAATAGAATTTATGTTTTTTTAAGCCAGATTAGATAAAGAATTTTAAAGCGTTCATAGTGATTTGAACTATTCTTCAATTTTTGATTGTGGAGTTTGATGTTTTTAGAAAAATAGAAATGCTGTTCGTTTTTTCCAGGGAATAAATGTCCTATTTTTTATGACATGTGATTCATTAGCTTGACTGGTGGCTTTTTTAGAATCAATAATTGAATTCTGAAATCTACCTTTCCGACTGGCCGCTCCATCGGTTTTTTCAACTTCTAACAGAGGAGCTTCTATGGTATTAGGATCTCATTATTCATATTAAAACTTTATGTCTTAGTGCTTTGTCTTTGGCAGGTTTTTCAGATACCACAACGTTATAATTACATGTCTTGATCAATTCAGATCAGTAAGAAAACTCTTGAAAGGCTCACCTTCTTTCTGTGTCCTCTTGAGACAGTTATATTTTTCGAAGACCTCATTCATATGTGGATATACATATTCCACGATTGATTGCATCAAATAGTAATAATTTCCAAACCGATTCGAATGTTGTTTTCCAGAAAACCCATTCATTTGCAGCTTTTATGTCTTTCATATCCAAATCAGGTGGTAGCTTCACCTGTTCTGTACCAAAATTTGATTTTAGTAAAAAATCCTAATTATTTCTTCGATCCTTGATATCACAATTTGATACTTTGTTATTCAAGGATTCACGGAAGATAATATAATTACTCAAACATTTAACATTTATCAAGTGATAAACACATTGACTGATATAATCCTATCAATACAGGATGTACATTCCAAACGGACTCGCTCCATTAAACGAGGACTTCCATTTTCCACGATACTTCATGAGCAAGTGAGAATCGAGCGTGAACGCTAAACGTCCCTTTTCATACTCCTCCACTGGCAACCAGGACTCATCAAACTTAATAATCTTTTGTGAAGCGATCCCTTTGTATGATTTCGCGGATGCGGTACGTTACCACATTACCACACGACGAAGCTTATTGTCAAGAGTTAGAAGTCTGGAAGAGCTTAACGAAATTGCAAAGAAATATTTTCAGTGGGCTGTATCAGTCGGTATCGCAGATTTGTTTGCTTATTTGATTTTCAAGCTCGTTCGTGAGCAGCGTGATAAAAGGAAGAACATGATGGAATTTTTGCCGATGTATTTGCAACTCGAAGTATTTGATAACTCATTCGTCCCTATTTCCGTCGATAGAATTCTGAGATATTTGTTTTGTATTGAAAAAGCATATGTTGATGAAGGTAAAATCTTCGAATAATTGAATTTTGAAAACTACTGGGTTTTTTCATCCAATCTTTCCCAATCGCGCCGTCTCAGTTGCAAAAAACAGGAAATATGTGGATTAGGCCTACTGGGGATACCACAATTTAAAAACACGCGTCGTTACTTACCTCAGGGTGGTGATGCAATTACTTAATTTGAATTTATAAAATTATAGTTATAATTAATGTTATAATGAATAGCTACGAATGATTTCTTGAAATGAGAGAAACGAGCAGTTGGAAACACACAAAGAAAAAGTGTTCATACAAAAAATGTAGGAGATTTAAAATTTTTATAGAACATTTTTGTCGTAAGATCAACTGTATTATTATTTTGAAAAAAGCAATTTTTGTACCTTCAATCCAAGATGGCGGACCACGTCGACCCCTTCCCCAAGGTCGAAAACTTGGATTTTTCATCGGGACCCGAAACTAAATTACATATATTAAAATCATTTCTACCCCACCTTCTGTAGGGCAAAAACCCCCACATACTGGACCAGACGTCGTTATAGAAACAATTTGCTTACCAACAATGTGGAAACAGATTCAAAACATTATGGAGGAAAATATACAAAGTTCCTGTTATAGGTGTTTAAACTGAGCTTCTGGGGCTCCATACCCAAGTTTAAACACCTACAACAGGAGCTTTGTATGTTTCCCTCCATGATGTTTTTAATCTGTTTCCACATTTTTGTTGATGTTTACTTTCAATTATAGTTTTTGTACTATTATGATACTGAAGATGGAAGTATATACTCCCGAAACATATTTATTGATTTTCGATTAATAAAACAAGTCTGTGGAGATGACTTTGAGCTTCTTTTTTTGCCAAACTTTTTGAGTTACTAAAGCTGTCCCTTTCAAAGATATTCTCAATTGCACAGGGCGTTTCACAAAAGAGGTATAACTTGAGGTGAACTTTTCTTGAACACCCTGTAATTTTTACAGGAAATTGTTTTTTTCCCTTTTTTTCGGCGTAAGTTATAAGTTATTTTCCTAGGATCATTTAAATATATGATGGAAATATTTTCTTTAGGCAGAAAAACTGGGGTTCCACATAGATTATCCATGTATTTTTCGAAATGTTTATTCACAGGTGGCCACATTTTAATTGAAAATTTTGTAAAGTTCCAAAGAGATCCGGTGTTTTCTAATGCAAGAAATAAAGGATGTTATATTAAAAAAAATCGTCTCAATTGACCGAATTTCTAAATTCGAATTCGAACATCTTAGGAAAACACATATCACGAAAATAATAATTTTAATAATATAAAAATTCGACAAATGAAACTCAGGTTTTTGCATCATATAATATATAACCGTAACCATATAATTTTTATTGGAGGAGAGGAAATCTTGCATAAGACGACCCCGGTTAGACCAGGAGTGTCGAATTCTTACCGACTAAAACCTCTTCCACACGCCTCTCACGCTTTCGCATTACTTTCTGTATCTGTGTCTATCGTCTTTCTCTTTGTTTTTGATTATATGCCTTATAGCATTGTATGCTGTTCTCCTCCCTTCCTCGCCAGAGAACAGGAAAGCCATCATACTCTCTGCCCCGAATGGTACGCCCATATCTGACTGATATTCTTGACGAATTTCATCCCATTTTTACAAATAAATACTGTGTGCTCCACATCATCTTGTTCTACGCAGTACGGATAGTCTTCTGATTCCTCCTCATGCGGGTGAAGAGGTATTTTCTGAAGTAACCGTATCCAGATTGCCTGGGTTATGAAATAGTCTACTTCTCCATATGTTCTCTTGATCCACTCTTCTATATTTGGTATCAGCTTGTGTGTCCATCTTCCGTCTGTGACATTCGTCCATTTAATTTGTTATATTGCATTACATTCTTTCTCGCAGTGGATCCGACTACCCCTTCTTTATTGAATCGGGAGGTTAATGAGGGATACCCCAGCTATTACTCCTGCTGGGTCTGTTGATTTGGTCCTGTAAGCAGAGCATATTTTGCGTTGTATCTGTCAAGTTTCGATATAAGTTTCTGAGTTTCAGCCACAGTATGCCAGGCTGGTGCGGCATATAGTATCTGGGAGTGGAACACACTCAGAAGTACCCTCCTTTTGGATGCCCTAGGTCGTCCTCTTACGTTTGGCATTAGACGTGAGAGAGCTACTACTGTTTTCTCTACTTTATGAGCAACTTTATCGACATGTTCGGCGAAAGTTAGTTTTGTATCCAACCATACTCCAGATACTCGATTGCTCTCTCTGGTTTTACCGTGTCACCCTGCAATTTGAATTTCCTGGTTTTTCAGGCACTAGCTGGATACCCTTACACTCCAGCCAGTTAGGTAAACGTTGAGGCGCAGTGTTTGCTGCGAACATCAGACTTTCTTCGCCATGGCTATGGTAGTGGTAACAATAGAAAAGTCATCATATAATATTTGGTCATACCGAAAGAATAGGTAGATTTTCTGAAAAATTAGAATAATTAATAGACAAATATTGTCGCGTAGCCTTTTTTAGGGCTACATACTTTGCAAAATAGGGAGTAACTCTCAAGTGAACCTCTTCCAAAATGAAACAATTGAGTTAAAAAATAATAACAAGATTTATTCAAATAATGTGGGAAATGATATATTCATGATATATATATATATACAAAGTAGAAGTAATTTAATGGACATAGCCCTCAGAGAGAAGTGTTAACCGTAGACACGTGTTTCGGGCTCTCGGCCCTCATCAGTACGGTGAAGAAGTGCAAAGATGAACAACACTTGGTAGAAAACGACAAATCAACGGAGTCAACAAACAGAAGCCAGTCGCTCATCTGTGGTTTCGGTCAGCAGACCCTGAATTCCAGGGCAACAAACAACGTCACCACGGAGGCAGCTATAGCTACCTGCGTGACATCCGAGTCCAGGAATATAAATATGAAAGAGAGTAATAGTGAGGGGACTGTTAAAAACAAAGTAGAAGTAATTTAATGGACATAGCCCTCAGAGAGAGGTGTTAACCCTAGACACGTGTTTCGGGCTCTCGGCCCTCATCAGTACGGTGAAGAAGTGCAAAGATGAACAACACTTGGTAGAAAACGACAAATCAACGGAGTCAACAAACAGAAGCCAGTCGCTCATTTGTGGTTTCGGTCAGCAGACCCTAAATTCCAGGGCAACAAACAACGTCACCACGGAGGCAGCTATAGCTACCTGCGTGACATCCGAGTCCAGGAATATAAATATGAAAGAGAGTAATAGGAGGGGACTGTTAAAAACAAAGTAGAAGTAATTTAATGAACATAGCCCTCAGAGAGAAGTGTTAACCGTAGACACGTGTTTCGGGCTCTCGGCCCTCATCAGTACGGTGAAGAAGTGCAAAGATGAACAACACTTGGTAGAAAACGACAAATCAACGGAGTCAACAAACAGAAGCCAGTCGCTCATTTGTGATTTCTCTGAGGGCTATGTCCATTAAATTACTTCTACTTTGTTTTTAACAGTCCCCTCACTATTACTCTCTTTCATATTTATATTCCTGGACTCGGATGTCACGCAGGTACTATACTCCTCGTGGGACGTGTTTGCCCTGAATCAGGGTCTGCTGAACAAATGAGCGACTGGCTTGTTTGTTGACTCCGTTGATTTGTCGTTTTCTACCAAGTGTTATTCATCTTTGCACTTCTTCACCGTACTGATGAGGGCCGAGAGCCCGAAACACGTGTCTACGGTTAACACTCTGAGGACTATGTCCATTAAATTACTTCTACTTTGTTTTTAACAGTCCCCTCACTATTACTCTCTTTATACACGAAAAACGTTGTAGAACAGGGTGAGATGTGCCAAAAGGTAATTTGGGAGTCCAGAATGGACACCCGATGGTGACCCGATGACGACTCCCATTGCCTTTCATAACTCCGAAAAATGATTACTACTGTCTATATCGTGTAGTCAGCAATAATCCATTCAAGTAACATTGAACTATGATTAATAATTTAAAGCAATGGAAGGAGATTCTGATGTACTGAGTGTTATATCTGATAGATTTGTAATAAAAATTATTAAATGAAAATAATAATGTTCTATATTTGACAATATGTTACGATTCTTATTATTATAAAATAATACGTGAACGCACGCAAAATCAGTACTCGATGAAAATGTGAAAATATTCAAAGTTAATATGTAAACTCACAAAATACCAACAACATAAAATAATGGAGATATCAATAATTTGAAATTTTAGAAAATCATTCCTGGTGGAATGAGGGCAGATCCACATGACATCTTCACCGAGAAAAAACTTTAATAACCACTATTAAAACTTCAGTATTGGCAATCAAAAATAGCACCCGTATTGGAGACTGGGTCTCACTTCAATTGTCACTAGGAAAAAAGACCCTGACAGTGTTAAATTGCCATTATCAAACTGAAACTGAAATATAAAGTAGTGCTAGGTATAGTTCTACTATCAAATCAGGTATAGTCAAACCATTTACAATTGCAGAAGCATAAAAAACAAGTTTCCCAGTCTTGAGGTGGAATCCTTTGAGCAGCAGAGGTGGAGATAACTAATTTTATTCAGATATTTAAATATTTTGAAAATACGTTGAAATAAAAAATATGCCATAAACGAGGAAGTATGTATTAATAGGCAATCGGATCATAATAATTTCATTTTCCCATAGTCGAAAAAAGCCATATTTTCCATCAAAACACAACACTGCTAAAGAATATTTTAAAACCTATTTCGATCCCAGACCAGAGACGCTACTGGCTTTCATTTACTCAGACCTCCTGAAACACCTATATAACTGGTGATTTATTAATCTCAACTTATAGACACACCTACAAGCATTATCATTGGCTTGCGGTCACTCAAACAGCTGTCACTTAAACCCACGTTGACTATCGGCTCTTTTGATCTTCTTCGCATATACGCTCGTGTTGTTATTGTCGGTTTTATTTGGTATAAGGAGAAAGGTATTAGTCATTATTAAAGTGTACATTTGGCACCCACTTGATTGTTATTCAACACCGTCATTGTGGTAATGGAAATAGCTATCTGCTATCATTCAACCATACATTTATGACAAACACATGATGTCAATGTAAAAAAAATAACTTACAGTTAATAACTACCACTTATATCAATGAAATTGATTACCTATCTCAATTTATTATTTTTCTTGGAAAATTCCAAATAAAGGGTTTTCCAAAACTATGGTGTCAAATTGAAACTGAAGATTCCCTTTGAAAAAAATTAGTAGGACTAAGTATTGAATTAAGTGAAGCATTCAAAAAACATTTTATCAAACACTACAAAATTCAATATTCTCAATGGAGTTTTTCTTTCAACTCCAACATGCCGCATATATCTGCAAAACCATTGAGATGAAATATCAGTCCCATTCATTCATCAAGAGAAATCAGAATCAGTTTGAAAATTTTCCAAAAGGAAATGTTAAATAAAATATTTTAACTAACTTGAAAGTCAAGGACGACCCGAATTCAAATAATACAAATTTTAATTTCTTCTTTTTATTTGGTTGCACCAATAAATCTACAAACTTAAAATTATTTTAATACACGCTTGATTAGCTTCACCTGTATGTTTGTATGTATGAATGTAGGTGATGGAATCTTTGAAATTAATTTTCACCCACTTCCAGATATCCGAAGTAATTGAAATTTTGCACACGTATTGAGAACCGACGACAAAACAATAATTTCATACCTATGACCTGGTATTCTCACCTAGATCGCCAGGAAAAAAAAACTTTTATCTCAAAGATATGGCGAATTCACTAGTTTTTCACAGCATAATTTACATTTCAAAATATGGCGAATGCACATTCGCCAAAATTTACTTATAGTTTTAATCTTATGTGGAGGAATCAATCGAAGAGTTTTTCTCCCGTAGTCTTTTTAGTCTGAAGCAATATAGACTAAAGAGTTAAAAATAAAATTATAGTTTAAAAAAACTGAAAAACGAGCTTATAATGCAATAAGGACTAAAAAGTTGAAAATAATAAAGTCATTGACCAAAAATTTTTCTCCTATATATAAAAAAAGCGTGGGGTGCTCTTTACTTACTTTTCATAATTATATTAAGATAACTGATATCAAGCACCTCACGTTTTTTTTACATAAGATAAAATATTTTGGTTTATGACTTTATTCTAATTATTTAAGACTTTTCAGTCCTTATTGCTTTATAAGCGTGTTTTTAGTTTTTTTAAACTATAAGTTTTTTAACAGAATGTGTATTCAAAATATATAAAATATAAAACAATATTTGTCAGTCACTTACCTGAATTTATATTTTTAACAGAAATATACATGGAATATGATCATTTGTTCAATAGGCCAGATAATAAGATTGAAAGTTAAATTAAACGATGATATGAATAATATCAAGTTATTGGAATAAATAAACAAAGAATTGTCCAATCAAGTATTTGATACAAAAACTAAAATGCCAGATGAGTATGACTTTTCTTTTGAATATGCTATTTGTTAATAACTTTTTGAAATGATCATGGGAGCTTCGAATCAAAAACATGTAATGTACTTTTTACCATTTGAATGGCGAACAATCTCACTGTGTCGTGTACTCAATTTGTGTTTGCAAAATAGAGATTTCTTTGTGTGAGTGAGTTCCACTTCGTGAGCAAATAAATATATGTTCAAATATATTATTTTCAATTCTTCAGAAAAGAAACATACCTCATTAGTCGAATTGACTAAGATGAAACAAACGATAACAAAAATTGGTTCAGCCATGTTCTCGATTTTTGATAATTTTATTCATTACATAAGAAATATTGTCATTGCAAAAATGGCAGTTTCAAACTTTTGCAATCACATCACATGCACGTTGGGTGCTAGCATGTTTTTCGAAAGTAACATAATTTTTTTCAATTCCTCTATTTGATATAAATCTCTGGTATAATTTCAGTTGATGTTTGATATCTGAAGTTTTAGTATTATTGACTCGTGATGACACATTTCATGCAATTTTTTACTCTGTTCCGATTCAAAACGAAGTGTGTAAAAATGTTTCAGTGGTCCAATGTTTCTCATAATTTCAGGATAATGTTATGAAAAATTATGTTTGGGTTTCAGAGTTAGTGAAAACATATTTTGATATAAGGAGTGATGAGACAAAAATACTTTAACCAATATCCCCAGGCTGCCAGTTATTTCGAGAATTCCATCACACAGTTTACGATATTCACGGAACACCATACAACACTAACAATATTGTTTGTATATAAGTATGAACTATAATATTACAAACAAGCAATTTTCGAGTATAAGGCGCTGCGTTGGTTCGATATTCAATCTACGCCACAATCACATGCATCACTGCGTGAACGAAATGCAAAATGCAACCAGCTATTTGTATAAATAAGCAGAAAGCGATTCTATTGGCCATTGGTGATATATTTGCGCATGCCCTTGATCTTCCTAATGACACTGATATTTATGAAAAGATCAAGGTAGGTTAATTATAAAATGAAGACTGACTGACTAACACTTCGTTTTTTTATATGCCTATCAATGACACTCCAATTATATATCTGTAATTGTGACAAGTAGCAAGTTGATTTTATTTTTCGCTTTTCAGTTACTTTTTTCGTCGTCTGAATTTTTTGTTAAAAATTGTTTATTTTTCAATTGTTTCTGGCTTAAATCTACTAATTACCACCTAACTCAATTTGGATTACTTTTATAATACTCACCTATCTTACTTCAACTATTAACTGTTATATACTATAACTAGCTGGCACCTGCGACTTTGTCCGCGTAGAATTTGTATTGTTTCCAATGTTTTTCTTCGTGTTGTTCCATCTAGCTTATGCCTGTGGCTTTGTCCGTTTTCTGTTATGCCGTTATCCCGTTATCCCGTTATCCCGTTATCCCGTTATCCCGTTATCTCGTTATCTCGTTATCCCGTTTCCCGTTATCTAGTTTGGGTGTCATAATTGAATTGATAGCGAAAGTAATGCTTTATGACGACTATTACAAATTCACTCACCTCTTTTCACCCCTTGAGGGACGTAATTTCTAAAAATACTGGAACACGTATTTCTTTATCCGCAACAAAGACCTCAAATACCAATTCTTATGACCCTACCCAGCAAACATGTTACGCGTGGGCCTCTAGAGGCACTTTAAAAACAGCCGACAGACAACATAAGCGGGCCATAATCATGATACGTCGTCGGCCCGGCTAGCCCGTGTCGCGACGGCCACCAGTAGGCCTCCAGACTATCACCCGCTTCAATACATAACGGGACTTCAGCGGGTAGATAGAGTTGAGATGCATGGTACAGATTATGGTGCGATTACGTGTATCCTACTAATCAACCGCGTCATTCCACTGTTGGGATTTCAATGAAAACAAAATGGCCCATATAAGCGCCTAAGAACAATCTAGCATTATATCTTTGGAAACAGTGAAATTAGGTCAGGAAGATAGGTCATTATTATACACAATAAATTCACCAAACATTCAGAATCGACTGATTGATGGACTAAATATATACAACTCACTGTTTTCACTCTCTGAAGCCACTAATTGTAGAGGATTTCTGAAACTCTAAGCCAAATTGTTCCTATTTACCTGAACAGACAACTTTTTCTCCATTTCAACCATTTTTATTGAATCTCAAATGGTTTCCCAGATATTGCATTTCAAACTGGCCTGGAAAAATATTTCACCGAATAGATAGAATGACAACACACAAATCTGAAAAAATTCTCGTCTCTCGTCACTGTGAATATTTTTCATGACCATATACCACAATGACAATGACATAGACAAGAGTTCTATACTGGACAATGACCAGACGAAAAAGAAAATACGCGATTTGACATCCTACACGAAATCAGCAGTAGGGCCAACTGCCAACGTGATATTCAGTAATGCCAATGCTGCATTTTCATTACAGAGGTCGCAGCGGAGCGGTGCGTAATGCCACATACTGTGTCAAAACGACATCGGCGCGATTATCGCAAATCTTCAACGGGTAATTTCTGGCTAAATTCGAAACATTCATAATAAATTTGCGTATGTTCAGCCAAAGCGGCAAAACTGATATCATTCCAATTATCTACCGACATCGGTGTGCCGCTGCCGACATCTGACCGCAGTTAACAGCAACGACCCGTCTATTTACCGCTCATTCATGTTTGCTGGGTAACTTGAAAACTAACGGAACCTCCATACAAACTTTCATCCCCATTTCACCCATTTAGGGGTGAAATTTCTAAAAACTAGTAACAAAGACTTCAAATACCAATTTTCATAACCCCAACTTAAAGACTAACGGAATTCTTATACAAAATTCCAATCTCAATTTAAGCCCCATTTTACCCCTTCAAGGGTTAAATTTCCAAAAACACCAAAATAAGTATTTTTTTAAAAAAGACCCCCAAATACCATTTTTCATTATCCCAACTACAAAACTGACTATACAGATTTTCAACCTCCATTTTACCCCTTTGGGGTTGAATTTCCAAAAACCCTAAATACTAATTTCCATGACTCCATTTTGAAAACCAACTGTACTCTCACTTTCACCCGCCTTCTCACCTAACTTTTTACCCCTTTAGGGATGGAATATAAAAAAATACGCTATCAAAATCAAAGTTCTCTAAGTCCAGCGGTTTGGTCTGAGCATTGATCGTATATCAGTCAATCAGTGAGTTAGTCAGTCAGGAGAAGTAATTATATATCTACAGATTACCCCAAACACGAGGTAGCTGCAGTGAACCATTGAGAACGTCCCTCGACTGTATTCCATGTCCATCATCAGATTAACTACGTGCCTCCGTTGTAGTATCATCAGAACTACATATGTGTGTCGTAGGTTCATAGGTGAAAAATCAATAAATCATCCCCTATTTTGCTACCCTCAGGGGTGCATTTGTTTTTCAACTTCTAATGGAACCAACTTCGGATTATACCCTATTCAATAAAAAAAGAACCATCCAAATCGTATAACCCAGTACAAAGTTATGCGTGGTTGAATTGGTTAACATCAGTGGATTGGTGAAATTCAGTGGGCGAACAACCAATTCCCTATTTTCCTACCCTTAGGGGTGAACTTTTTTTTCAAATTGAAGTCGGACAAATTTTGAAGCACGCGCTATCCGATTAAAAAAGGATCATCATAATCGCCCCACACTGTAAAAACTTTTGTGTGGTCATACATAAAAAATAAAATATACGCGTCGACTAGAGAACCTCCTCATTTTTTTCGTCGGCTAAAAATAGGGTTTGCTGATGCATGACATGCACATGCCTATTTTTCTGGTAAAATTTCCTTTATAGAGTGTACCTGTAGCAATTACATGTCGCTGAGAATCATAAATCTCACAACCCGTGGCTTTTAACACCACAGAGCAATTTTCTTGAATATCTGACTATCAGATAACAGGTTAACTTTCAAATTCGGCATTTTTATGTGAATTGTTAATTTCTGACAAAGGCAAGGTCGCGTTACCTATCTTGTTTGTATACATTTTTTAATTCTTTGCAGTAGTTATGGATCAATCAGTGGTATTTCTAATACCTTCAAGTAAGTTAAAATTATTTGTCAAGTGAACTGTAGCAGCCGAGTCACATTTGCTATAATCACAATTTGGTGCAACTGATAATGTCGAATATACTGTCACACTATTTTTGTCTTTGTGTTTCTTTGGTTTGTCACAGTTTTTAGTGGAATGCATATATCTGTTACATTGGAATCATTCATTGCTATTACCTGCACTCGTGTTGTTTGAGATTTTGTTCTTATTTCGAAATTTATTGCTATACATAGCGATTTCTCCTTTCGACTTGAAATCCTGTAGTAACTTTGCTGTTATGGAGTCTCCGGTTACTACTACTGCCGAGCTCTATATGCCCATAATCATAGGCTCAGATTCCATAGGTAATTCAGCTGGAGGTATGGAACTGACCCATTAATCACTGAAGGTGAGGCCAACACCAGATAATGCCCTGTGCCAACAATCTTGTTAACATAGTCTTCAACTGATTCACTGTCTTCTAATCTAATTGTTATCAGGGTTCCCAGTTATCCTACTCTTCTAGTCAGCCCTTTGTCCTCAAAGGCTTTGTTCAATGCGTTCCATATCAGTATTTTGACTTTGTACATATACAAAGTTGATGGGATCTATCAGAAGAATAATCTTACTTTCAGCTTTCGTCCTCTTTTTTGTGTCTGTCTCAGTTTCTGTTACGCAGCCCAACAACTCTTTATGCTCTATTTAAGTCTGAACAGCGAATTTCTAACTATAAAAATTATGTCGCCCCTACAATTTCTCAATTGGTGGCAATACATTTGACATTCTGGCTGAATTAACACTGACAACTAACTTAATAAATTTCTTAATAATATACGAGACAGCAGTGAAACTCAGTTTGATAGTTGTCTGAAAGAAAAAAATCGTCGCTACTTAATCAATTACTGAAACTATCTATCCAAGAGGTATTTTGTTAGCCAAGTTAATATTATTTCAAATATATTCCAACAAAATTATCCGTGTCGATTAATTGACAGATCTGGATAATTTGAATTTCAAATCATCGAATTCTAGTGTTTATCAGTGAAAGGGTCAGGTCTGTTTTTCAATGTTATTTTGAACACGCTTTTTTTATTAGCTTCACTTGTAACTAACAAACAATGTAATCAAATCTTGGAAGTCAATTTTAACCTACTTTTAATTGTCGTATCGAAATGAAACGGTATGTATATGTAGTTTGGATAACAATGGTATAATTTGGTATCTTGGAGCTTATCTGATGATGGAGGAGGTGGCTACTGGTAAAATATGGTGTATGCATAATTTACAATTCAAAGATATCGCGAATGCACTGGTTCTCGGCTTATTTGCCAAAATGTAGTTATTAATAACTTCCATCTCATGTGGATGAATCAATCCAAGAGTTTCTCACCCGTAGTCTTTTTTAGTCTTCTGTAGCAAAATGGACTAAAAAGTTTAAATTAAAATTAAAGTTTGAAAAAACTTAAAAAAAATATGGGGATAAGAACTTAAAAGTTGAAAATAATAAGAATAAAGTCATTGACCAAAACTTTTTCTTTCATGTAAAAAAAGCGTAGGGTGCTCTTCACTCACTTTTCATAATGATATTAAGATAACTGATATCAAGCATCTCACCCTTTTTTACATAAAAGAACATTTTTTGGTCAATTACTTTATTCTTATTATTTTCAACTTTTTAGTCCTTATTGCCATATATGCGTGTTTTTTTAGTTTTTTCAAACTGATATTTTTTTTTCTTAGTTTCAAATTTTCCTAGTGAATGTCATAGGAAATTAAATTATTCCTGTAAATTATCCCTCGTCTTCGATTCATTATGATTTTCAAAATTTTCTTGAATTCCAAAAAATTTCCGGAAATAATTTGAGCACTTGTGATATTTATATAAATCCATGATTAAGCAGACATTTTGGATAAGCAATAGACCTTTTTTATATGACGATTCATTTTATTCCTTCAGATACTGGAACGAACGAATCTCATTAAATCATTGTAATGAGAAAAAGGGGCATGCATGATTCAAGAATGGAGCACATTAACTAGTAGGTTTCTCTTTCAGGTATCACATAACGTAACAATGAGATAAACCAGACCGAGCAGACCAACTACTTCGTTCATGAGTGAATGTAACACATGCATACTCGTATATGTTGTTAATATTTGCTGGAACGGGTTGATTTTCAGCAAGCGATTTCATCAGCCTATATTTGTTCAACAAAAGGGTCGCGTTTCCGTTGGTGCGGCTACCTATCCAGAGTTCATAGACTATTCAGAATGGCCACGTTAGTTGGGTAGCTGATACAGGCTTCTGTTGAGCGTTACAATAGTCGAGACAGTTCATTGTCACATTCTAGGAGGAAACACAGAGAAGGCGATAAGGTGAAAGGGGATATTTATACATGTCATTTTTGAATAAAACAGAACATCTCTTCGTTCTTACGAATAATATGTTAATACAATGATACTTGCGGTAGAATAAATAAAGTTCTGGAAAAAACTTGTAGTCAAGTGCGAGTAGGCATTTACGGAATGAATTCCACACCAGCGTTATAACATGCAACTTTAGAGATAGATAGCCTTATTACTTAACTCTCCTCTTGATTTATGTTTCAGCGTTTCTCATCTATTGAATATTTCATTCTATCACCCCACCCCATTTTATATTTCGAAAGATGGACTTCTCTGATTTCTTCAGTGGTAATGTTTGCAATTTTTTTGCAGATTTTTTTATTCATACTTCCGAAAATGTGTGGTGAGGCAACCCATTTGTTATTTATCGGGCTTCTTTTCGAACAAATATTCTTATTTTATAGTCATTATATGATTCGCATCCCGTTCGTCATTTTGACGCCCCCAATTGAATGTGGAAATTTCGATCTGAAATCCTCAATCCGAAACCCTATCAGACATTGATTTCTAGTCGAATAGGACTTTGATGAAGAAATTGTTCCTTTACATTGGTGCTCATATTTCGAATTTTGGAGTATCTATTCTTACTTCACAACACACGATCCTAAATACCCCATGTTTTGAGTCGAATCAGTTCATAAATGACAGATTCCGTTCGTCGTATTGAATTCTACTCATGATAGAAATCGATGGCGTAGTCACTCGGAAAAGTACGATTTATATTCACATTGTTCAAACAACTTAACATAACACTTGTTACTTTGTTAGCTGCTCTCTTCAGATTCTGAAAAAAAGGGTTACGATAGTTGAAGAGGGATTAACTGATGTCGATGTCGATGTCGAATTTAAATATATCAATAGTATTTTACAGCGACATTCGGATACACATTCTTGAAATAACTACTCTTCTGATAGTAATTTTCATTTCAGATTCCTTTTTCAAGCTAATTGAGTTGTTTGCCTCTTCACATGGATTTTCTTGTAATGAATTTGGTTGAACGAAAAACCCGTATTCTTGCATTACAAAACGATGAAGTAACTGATATGATTATCTCCACCTGAAAAAGTTATTGAAGAGCGAAACACGTGTCGTGGTTTTTTAAAAGCAGTTTGGTGAAAGTCATTCAGTGAAGTGAGTGTCTTTTGTTTGCTTGAACTATAAAACATTCGTATCAATCAAAAGATATGTCGATGTTCTCAGAGATAATTTATTCGATCTGACATGTTCATTTTCAGAATCCGAAGAGTGTCCTGGAAATATTGATGGCCACAACTTTCATGATTTAGATGCCTTATGCTTCGATTTGTGGATATGTTGTAATCAGGAGTAAGCGTGGGGCGTTCATTTGGGCGATTTAAACTTGGCATCAAGACGAAGCAATCCATGAATTCGCTACATAATTATTGAAAATACTCTGGGGGAGTCCATTAGAAATGAAAGCATATTTTTTCATCTTTAGACTTATAATACATTTTCACAAAAATACAGCCAATGATAATAGGGAATGCTTTCATTAAATTAAAATACAATAGAATATATCTGATGCTCTGAGAAGACACTGGCGATATGGTCATAACAACTACCTTCATGTCATCATCTATTTCCAAGAATTTTTCGCCTTCAGGCCGATATTTTTTTATATTCTTATTCTGCGATTTTGAAAACCTAAGATATACATTTTTAGTCAAATCGAACCATAAAAGATAAAGTAGGGCCTACATTTTGAATTTTCAAATTGGAAGGGCCATTCCAAATATCCGAATTTGTGATCCACAATTTTGGAACCATTAGATATTGTTTTTGAGTGAAAACCAATCATAAATCACACAATCCGGTAATAATGAATAATCGAATTATGATGAAAATATACCAATCCGCCAATTTGCAAAAATAATCGAATTTTGATGAAAATATACCAATCCGCCAATTTGCAAAAATATCGGTTTTGAGTTGTATCAGACCACATGAAAGGAGATTGAAGCCCATTTTTCCGGTTTTAATATGATGTCAAATGCTGTATATTTTGAATTAGTAATATGAGACAGGGAATATAGTTGGTAAGTGGCAAGATATAAGTCATTGTTTGATATACAATTTTAGAAAAAACATTTAAAGTCAGGGTATTTTAGGTAGATTTCAACAGAAATACTACCTATTGGTCCCGCCATCACAACAAGACTTTTAAAAAATCGATATATCTTCGCCGATCCTGGTCCCCAGAACCCAAAAATACCATTAGTTCAAATATATATAAATATATATATATATATATATATATATATATATACATATATACCGGGTGTCAACGAATCTATTAGACAAGTCATAACTTCTAGAATATTAGGTGTACCAAAATGAGATTTGGTATAGGTAAATGGTATGTGAAGAGGAGAGTTTTCGCATATTTTTCACTTTCCGGTCACTTCCGGTTTCACCCTGTATATTGTAACACTTTTGGATTTCTGCTATGGTTCAGGTTGATAAAACGGTTTCTTTAAGAGAAATTAGTCCAGAAATGCAGATCAGTCACGAATCAGCAAGAAAAATACTGAAAAAGCACGGATATCGAGCATTTGAATATTAGTTACATCAACATTTGTATGCTGACGATGGCGATAGACGGGTAGTGTTTTGTGATTGGCTGCTTCAAAATCATAGAGTTAACCCAAAGTTTATCAACTTCATTTCATTTTCCGACGAATCACGATTTACAAATAATGGTATGTTCAATAAGCAAAATACTCAGTATTGGGCCGAACAAAATCAACATACAATGAGAGAGGGCAATTTTCAAGAAAGTTTTGGCATCAATGTCTGGGCGGGTATCGATGGAAACAGAATAATTCTGCCAATATTGTTTCTTCAGGTCAGTTAACAGGGGTTAGCTACTTAGGTTTTCTTCAAAATGAAGTCGATGATCATCTTAATAATTTACCTTTAGCAGTTTTACGGCGAACTTACTTCCAACAAAATGGAGCATCCCTCATAATACCAGAGAAGTTCTCAATTACTTAATAGAGCATTTTAATATCAAGTTATTGCAACCAATGGTCCAGTAAGGTGGCTTGCCCGCTAACCGGATCTCACTGTGCTCGATTTCTTCATTTGGGGATATGTTAAAGAAAAGGTTTACTATGCAACAGCCCCAGCCACTCTTGAAATCCTAGAAGAAAAAATTCTACGGCATATAGCAGTATAACGCCTCGAATGTTACGAAACGTGTTGATAGAAACAATTGAACGAGCTGAAATGTGCCTTGAACAAGGAGGAATGCACTTTGAGAATTTACTACACTGAAAGTAAATAAATTATTATTCATGTCACACTTGACAAAAGTAAGTAAATTATTATCCAGTATTTTCCTTAGTGATATTTAATTTATGTTCTAATTTTTAATCCAATCGCAAATGAATTAGAATCGTTAGATTCGCCAAAAAATCCTTTTTTCGGAAGGTGCTTGTCAAAAAATGGTCGCCATTTGAAAAATGATAGTTAGACACGAAAATGTAATTCTTACTCATATCTATCATACTAGTCACTGAAACTTTGCGATTGTAATTTTCTGACATCACCTGAGGTCCTCAGATTAGTTTACGTCTGATCATGGCCACCCATATGCAATATTAAAAGTGACTCTAAAAAAATTAAGTAGGCGTGAAAACTTTTTAAAATGTCAATTCTGATCCAAAATTGTCTCAGAAATAAAAAAATGTTACAATATACAGGGTGTTCCATTTAAAAATTCAATACCGGAATTGACCGGGAAGTGAAAAATATGCGAAAAGTCTCCTCTTCACATATCATTTACCTATATCAAATCTCATTTTGATACACTTGATATTCTAGAAGTTATGACTTGTATATAACGAATTTGTCTTCGAAGGTGGGTCGAATCGGTCCAGTAGTTTCAAAATGGGAGCCATTGAAATATTGGCAAACAAGAGGTCTTTTGATAGAGCTTTAGGAGCTCTACAACTTTCATTCCTTTTTCTCTAAGATGTACACACAAATCAAAAATAGCTATAAATTATACTCATGAGAATTAATAGTTTTTGTTCACCCTGTATGCTCCTTTCATTTGATGTTTATTTGCGTGTGTCAATCAGATACTATTTGAGTTTTCCTTCCGCCGACAAACAGAACATCATTGTATTTTGACATTTCTCGATATCAAAGTGATATTGAGATTGAAACCCAAGTGTAAGTACTGTCTATATCCTAGTGTACTGGTTATACTTCTTTCTTTTGATTTTAGTCAGAATACATAGAATACAGGGAGATTTGAATTCTTCATCAACTTTTGATTGAAAAGTATAAAGTTTCTACAAAAATATAATTTCTGGTTTTGTTTCCAATACATTTTTTTCTGACACATGATTCGTCAGCTTGATAGTAAATTTTTTTCAATTATTTCGAGAACGGCCGATGGTATTCCTCATTATTCAACAAAATTCCTCCAAAAAGTTTTTTTGTTCAATTTAACCAACATCGTATTTCTTATCGTTATCGATAGTGATACTATGTAAGTAATTAATTCATCTTTAGGAACTAAAAGTTGACGTTATCTTTAATATGCATAATAGTGGCGTGAAATTCTAGGATGTACATTTTCGGAAAAACATTAGTTGTACAATACATTTTACAAATATAATAAGCATTTTTTGTTGATAAAAATCCTTTATGGACACCACTCGGTAATGTGAGAATCCCTGAGTTCATGGGCCTCAGATGACACTTGGGTCTTTTGGTCCATTGTATCTTACCTACAATATTCTTTCAAAGCACCTACTCCAGTGATTTCGTGCCTTGTCGGTATAGTTATCAGTTATCAATTGCAGAAGCATAAAAAACAAGTTTCCCAGTCTTGAGGCGCAATCCTTTGAGCAGCAGGGGCGGAGATAACTAATTTTATTCAAATATAAAAAAAAAATACGTTAAAATAAAAAAATATGACATACACGAGGAAGTATGTATTAATAGGCAATCGGATCATCATAATTTCATTTTCTCATGGCCGAAAAAAGCCATATTTTCCAACAATACACATCACAACTATATAATATTTTAAAACCTATTTCGATCTCAGACCAGAGACGCTACTGGATTTCATTCACTCAGACCTCCTGAAACTGTTGATTCATTAGTCTCAACATACCTACAAGCATTATCATTGGCTTGCGGTCACTCAAACAGCTGTCACCCAAACCCACGTTGACTATCAGCTCTTTTGATCTTCGTTTGATGTTCCGTTCGCCGACGGAGAATGTTTACGAGTAGTACACATTATTTTTCGTCTTGCCTCTCCCTTTACCACCAAGTGGAGGGGAGGCAATCTCAATAATGTCTCCATGGCTGCAGTGGGCGTTGATCTCATTGCCCCCGGTAATATCTATACAGGCATGTTTTTATACTCTGCCCAGTCCTCTATAGCGCTTCTTTGTTTGTTTTTGGCCACACACCAAGGAAGCGTACGATATGGTCGGCTTTACCACCATGTTGTATGGTCTTCGTTCCCATTTTTTCCCAAACGAGCGTCTGGTGTGGTCTCCGCTTTTCTGGTCGCTGGTTTCAGGTCAGTTTTCCGTCCAGTATCACCCCAAAATATTTGACCTTTCCCTCAGTTTGTAGAGTTTCTGCTCAAAGTTTTCGTCTTCGAGTGAATGTTACAATGATGGCTTTTTGAGGGTTGATGTTCAGTCCCTCCAAGTTCAGGGCCTCTTGCATGCGATGCCAAACCGTAGTGTTGTATTTGCCCCGTTCTAGGAGGACTTTGTCATGGGCATACCCAAAGTTTTTAAACCTTTTTCTTTCAGAAACCCCAGTAGTGCTGCTATTACTAGCTTCCATAGGACTGGAGAAATATTTCCTCCCTATTGGCATCGATTAGGCATCTTCCATTGAAGTTGTATGAATCATACTGTTTCTTAGCATTGAGTCTATCTAGGTCACACATCTATCTAGGTCACAGTCGGCCCTGTGTGCGTATTGGTCGCGGGGCAGTTGTGTTCCTACCAGTGACCCGTCCCTTATGTGCCTATCTAACAGCTTCACTAGAGTCTTCAGTTCAAAGGACATGAGGCTTATTGGCTTTTCAATTTCTACAAGTTTGTGAATAAAAATTACCCTTATATTCCTCATGGCTTTGGTATCATCCCAAGAGCCAAGCCGCCTCTGAGAATTTTACAGTACCTACCATGTAGTTGTTCTGATCCCTTTTGCAATATCGCAGAGTAAATGCTACCCGATACCGGTAATTCATACGTTTCTAATGAGCTGATTGCCCATGACACTTTGTCATTACCTTTTTGCTGATGTTCAACTTCCTCTGAAACCTCTTTTCAAAGCCTTTAGTCCATTCTTATTGCCTATATGAGCCCCAGGAAAGTGAATCCTGAGTATTTCATTTAATATTTATTGTTTGATGCACTCTTGAGTACCTTATATCTCCTCACAGTAGTGAAGTAGTGTACTCTCCTTGTTCATTTTCAAGGGAGTGTATCGCATGATGCCTATCCTTGAAGATAATTATTTGCAGTCTGGCGCACTCTTGAGTACCTTATCTCCTCACAGTACCTCCTCCACGAGTCTCTCTTGGTTTTGTTCAGTGCACTTTCACAACTGGTCAAGGCGTTTTAGTAGCCATTCGACCTTCCATATTTTTTTGGCAATGTTAAGTTTGTTTCCAGTTTATTCTATTAAGTGAGTTCAGCTTTCCACCAGGGCACGTTTCTAAGTAAATAAAATTATTTGACTATGTTCCTTCGTATAATATGTTTATGTTTATTTGAGGGAGTTATTGACGTCAGTTTTCAGAGGAAACAATCGAAATATTGAAATACTTTTGACATTAATTCACAAAGAAGTAGTTCACGTCTAGTTGAATCGAAAGTGGAAAATTCGAGATGTTTTATGCAATAATGCTTTGAGATCTGAATTATATTTTAGAAAAACGTGGAGCCTAGAGCTTATTCGTTTCTAAATGGCGGAAGAACGGTCATCTAACGTTTCCTTTTTCTTAGTGAGGACAGTGTGTTCACTTTTTTCAAAACTATTGTCGTCGCCAGTTGGTATATATGCCATTTGATATGAAATGAAGCATTGATCGATATAAACAAATATGTTTATTTGAGATTCTTCTTGTATTTTTTCACCATTCAGAAACGAATAAGCTCTACCAGCGACGTCCTATTTTTCGATAACATATTTTTGCTGAGAATGTTGATATTTACAAAAAAAACTGCCAATTTTTTCAAAAAAATGCGCAATTCAAGTGTAAAATCTATTAAATTTTCCAAGAAATCCATGTACAATATTTTTATCTATATTGCTACGAAAATAAGTGGAGTGTGCCCCTGTTCATCTCGTACCTGCTAGTCGAGGCGGCAGGACTTCCCGATGACGCCATAGAATCATCGAGCTGCTTCCAAGAAGCCACATGATTCCGGAAATGACATTCTGGGGAATTCTAGACTTATGTTTTTCGAATATACGAGGGTGGACTGAACAAATTCCGACCCAACAAAGATGTAAGATATTTTTTCCTCAAATTTATTTTTATTTTTCTACATAGTCTCCTTGTAAGTCTACACACTTACAAGGAGTGTTTTCATTCGTAAGACTAACTGTTTTATCTTCTGATTTTATCTATGAGCTCATTTTTACATATGTGTGTGTACGTGATTTCATGTGAAAGAGTATATATATATGTATATATATTGAGTATTTTTTCTTTTTTGTGTGTTGTTACTGTAATAATCATGTTTTTTTCTTGCATGATCGCATTTTATAATCTTGATTGTATTGACATGTTCTACACCTGAAAAGGTATTTCTAAAGGAACTAATAAAGGATCTATCTATCTATCTATCACTTCTCCCAGCGATGCTCCCATCTCTTTAACCCGTCCAAGAAGTACTCTGCAAAATCATTGTTTACGAAGGAGATGGCCTCCTCATTTGGCGAGAATATCTGTCCTCTGAGTGCAACCTTTAGATTAGGGAACAGAAAAAAGTCGCTTGGGGCTAGATCTGGTAAGTAAGGGTGGTCAAGCGGTTCAAACCGTAATTCGAGGATTTTCGCGATGGCAACCGCCGAGGTGTGAGGCGTCGCATTGTCTTGGTGAAACATTTTATTTTCTGCAAATGTGGCCGTTTTTTCGCAATTTCTGCCTTCAGCTTGTAAGTAATGATGCTCCAGTAATGGTTTTTTCCTTTTTGAAGATAATCAATCCTTCCCAGCCGAAAGAACAGTTTTTGCTTTTTTGAAGCCGATTGCCCCTTTGCACTGTTTTGACTGTATTTTTATTTCTGGGCTATGACAGTGTATCCAAGTTTCATCTACAGTAATTAATCGGTGCCAAAACTCTGATTTATTGTAACTGAACTGTGACAACAGAGCGTTGGAAATGTTCATTCGAACACATTTCTTATTGTCATATTTTTGGTAACTAAATTGGCTATGGCAACAGAAGTGGATCTTCCATTTTGAAAACCCAACTGAAAATCTGTTAATACATAGTGTATCTACATGAAAGCCATTAAACCTTTCCTGAGTATTTTTTAGAATATTTCATATTATACTCATTGGACGGTAATTGTTTAATTTATTTTTAAAACCCGAATATACAGGTTTTACAATGATGAGTTTGCAGTTTGACATATACCAGCTATGAAAATAGCGTTATATCAGCTGCAAAAATAGCGTTTATCAAAATAAAAATTCTATTTAAATTATTAATATACTTTCTGTTGTTCATTGCGTGTTTGCTTTTCTTATGAAAATAATTTCTTTGATGTTTATTTTGTCATCGTTAGATTCATATGTTAGAATTTTGATATTGTTGAAATCCGGGTTATGATTGTCGTTGATAATATGTTTATTTAGTGCTGTGTTCAATTTTTCCATATACTTGTGCCCTTTTATTCTGTTATCTAATATTTGTGACGTCATACCTATATATTCGTGGTCACAATCTTCGCAGGGGATGCTATATACCATATATGATTTTTTCATTCTGGGATCTTGGCTTTCAAAACAAGTTTTTACCCCTCTAAAAAGCCAAGACCCCAAAATGAAAAAATCCAATTTGGAATATAGCATCTCCTGCAAAGATTGTGACCAAGAATATATAGGTATGACGTCACATCTATTGGAAAACAGAATTAAAGGGCACAAGTATATGAAAAAATCAACACAGAACTAAATAAACATATTATCAACGACAATCATCACCCGAATTTCAACAATACCAAAATTCTGACATATGAATCTACCGAAGACAAAAGAAACATCAGAAAAATGATTTTTATAAAAAAAGCAAACACGCAATGTACAACAGAACGGATATTGATAATTTAAAAATAATTCACCACACCATGATATAAACACGTAAAAACAGCTAGATAACAAACAATCAAAAATAAGAGTTCTCCCACCTTACATAAAATGGCCCAATCAACCCCAACACACCAAACGGCGAACTACGATACGTAAATCAGGTACACCAACTATTGCAATCGAAATATGAAATTCCCCATACACGTCACTACCTATCACATGACACATCCCACATCAATCGTCCAAAGTTTTCGAAACGAAAGAAAAACTATCTCGTTTCCGCACAAAGAAAAATCACCACACAATCTTATGGTAAGTAAATAAATGAAAACTTTTTAACAAAAAATTGAACCGACGAAAAATCAACTGAAAAGCAAAAAATAAAATAAACCTTCTTAGTCTTAATGTAAGTAACTAATTTTGGGTCCGCGCCAAACAAACAATTATCGAAGATCATTATATTACTTTGAAGAAGTAATCAAAACGCCGCCGTGCATCTCGCTGCCATCATCTTACGCTTTACCTAATTCAATTGCTAGTTAGTTTGGCGCCGACTCAAAATTAGTTACTAATATTAGTTCAGGAGCTCAATTATCATTAAGACTAAGAAGGTTTATTTTAATTTTTTGCTTTTCAGTTAATTTTTCGTCGGTTTCATTCTTTGTTAAGAAGTTTTTATTTTTCAATTTTTTGTGGTTGAAATCAACTAATTACTACCTACTTAGTTTTTGATTACTTCCAAAATACTTACTTACCTAGCTTACCTCAACTATTAACTGTTAAATAATATGATTTTCTACTTTAACTATTAATTGTTATATAATATAAATTATTTTTGAAAGTTCAGGTTAGTTGATTTTATCACTGTGTATATAATTCCATCCTTTCATAGAATGTAATTATTTTGACGAATGTAGGAGGATCTGTCAATGTCAACTACATAGGGGTGGATCATTCCATTCTGAATTGGAATATGATCAACTATGAGGTATACCGTATCTAATAAAAAAAGAATCATCCAAATCGAAAAACCCACTACAAAGTTATGCCTGATAGAATCGGTTAACGGACCAAAATTCAGAGGGTGAACGATCAATATCCTTCATTTTGCTACCCGTAGGGATGGATTTTGATGTTCAAATTCGAATGGGACCAACTCCGAAGTACACCCTATCCAATGAAAAAAGAATCATTCGAACTGCTCTGTGAAAAGTTATGCGTGGTCATACATAAAAAAATTAAAAATATACGCCAGAGAACCTCATCCTTTCGTCGGTTAAAAACAAATAGCTAACAATGCAAATTTATATAATGTCAACACCCTCGAACAGTTGCCAAGGTTCGTACTTTTCATAAATAATCATTATTCATATTACCAACACGCCGCTCACAATAGACGGCCATATTTTAATTTGTAACCACCATTTATAAATATGTTAAACTATTTTATCTTTTCAGCGATGGTGTTGCATACAAACTGTCGCATTAATGAATTGTAATCAACTAGTATTAACACCCTCGAATAGTTGCCCAGCAATGGTGTTATATACGAACCTATTACTATTTTACAAATAAAATGAATAAATACTGAAGAAGCGTCAGCCCAGAGGTGAAACGTCTACTTAACATGTTCTAACTTTCTTTTTTGAGTGACCAAACCCAAGAACTCCTCTGAAAAAAAAATTATATATATATATATTTACTGGACTAGTCCGGTAAAATTTCAATAAACCAACCCCTAGTTTCCACCAATAACAAAATTTGCTGAATTGAATATAAATCGTGTGAAAAGCAAGTGAAGCAGTTCAGCTTATGTTATGAGTTTTATATTACAGTTGAGTGTGTTATATGATTATATGACACAATATACAAGCCATAGAAAAGCTGCAATCATTTCAATATTTACATAATTGCTCGAGGATTTTGACAAATTCGGGTTTCCTATTTTTTTATTTTAATTTCCTCTCAATATGAAAGATCTCTTGATACATAAAAGTTCGAGTTCTGGAATTGGGATAATAGTTATATAGTCATTTTCTGTTCTTGTTCGATTTTTTTTTCATTGGAAAATTCGATCTGAGGAAGAATTATGAATAGATTGCATGAATACTAGAAGCAAATATCTATACGGTTCAAGCGATTTTTTGTTATGAAAAAGACATATTATTTCCTTCGAAATAATTTGTGAGGGGTAAGCTAATATTCTCGGATTTAACAGGCTCTACCACTAATTAATTTGTATTCGGCGGAAGTTTATTATACTTTACGAACTTTACTGAATAACGAAAAGGCAAGATGACAATCTGTCGAATCAAACTCCTTTCGTCAATAAAGGGAGAGAAAACTCGGGATAGAGGCGGGGTGTGAGCTAAGAGTAATCATGAGCGGATAATATCATTTTCGGAAGGATACCATTAAATTGATTTGTTGAAATTATAAACAGGATGTTCATAAAATCAGATGTGGAATCATCTGCGACTGATGATCGTGGAAGCGTGAAATAGATTTTCGTCGACAAAAATGTATTGAAGACCTACTGAATGCGATGTCCCTCCTGCGTCAATGTTACGAATGATTTCTGGTGAGTACTCTCTTTTGGAAAACATTCTTCTTTGCCTCATTCATCTTTATGAGTTCCTAATCAAGGCTGGAATAGAAAATCAAATAACTATCTGAATGAAAATGCAAATTTTCAATTTCAGATTTCTTCTTTTGAATTAGGGCCTTTTTAGAATATCTATCAGATGTAGTTCAATGTCCAGCGTGGCTTTAGCCGGGGAAGTAGTTGTTTTCTGTTAGACATTCACAAAAAATAACTCCATTTCAATCGTGGATTTTTCAATTCACAGAAAAATCTTTCTATCAATATTTAATTGAGAATGTTTCCCTTTTCGATACCATTAAAATTCCACTGTTGAATGATAGAAATATTCCAAATGAGTATTGAAGAAATGGTAGTACAAAATTGAGGAATTTCTAAAGGGTCATCCATTTGTGTTTGACAGTATCCTAAAAGGTAAAAATACCTATCATAATCTAGAAAAAAAAACGTATATAATCATCACATTTTCAACTCCAGCTTGATATTCTCGTACTTTTCAATCAAAACCTCCTCGTGATTGTTGCTGTTGATTAATCAATTTGAGATCCAGTCAGATGTTCAGCATCTAACGGTTCTACAGATTTTCCTATAAAAGAAGATTCTGTCAATTACTGTTCAACTTATTTTGAACCATTCCACCAGTCAACAAACGCTTGCTACAAACTTGAGCATATTTGAGTATGGTTTCGATTAAATCCTGCATATTGATACGTGTGTGATTGCTGTTTTTAATATGTTACATACATTTTTTTCATCACTGATAATTCACAGTGGCCACAAATGACTTTTTACACGTTTCTGCTTGTATCATAACTAATATGGCGCTAGAATTTGCCATGCAGTCCCTCAAAGAGCATGAAATTGATATAGTTTGAAAATTCACGGAGACTGCCAATGGATTTGTACACCTTTTCTGCTTGGAATATGTTATTGTTATAGGTCTTTTCTTTATCACTGAAACCTCGTTAGAATTTGCGAGGCCGTCAAAGGTGATGAAATATGGATCGATATATTTTGAAAATTTACAGAGGTCACAAATGACCTCGTAAGTACATATTTCTGTTTGTAATATGTTATTGTTCTTCTCTTTATCACCAGTATGGCGCCAGAATTTTCCGGGGTTGAAATGGAAATTCACAGAGACAATGAATGAATTTGTATACCTTTCTGCCTGGAATATGTTATTGTTATGGGACTTTTCTTCATTAATAATATGGCGCCAGAATTTGCCAAGCCGTCGAAGGGAGTAAAATGGGGTATGATATATTTTTTCATATCGGTGAAGAAGAGAAGACCAATCGCAACAACATATTACAAGCAGAAAGGTGTACAAAGTCATTTCTGGCCTCTGTGAATTTTCAAAATATATCAACCCCCATTTCACCCCTTTGACGATCTAGCAAATTTTGACGCCACATTATTAATGAAGAAAAGAGCAATAACAATATTAAATTACAAGTAGAAAGGAGTTCAAAGCCATGTGTGGCCTTTGTGAATTTTAATAATATAACAATCCCCATTTCACCCCCGTTGACGCCCTGGCCCTGGAAAATTCTGGCGTCATATCAGTGATGAGAAAAAGAACGATAGCAATAATATATGAGACGCAGAAAGGCGTACAAAGCCATTTGTGGCCTCTGTGAATTCTTGAAAATAACTCCACCAGCATTTCACTCTCTTAAATCTAATTTATTCTTCAGTTTGATCAACTTTCCACTCTTCAGTTGAAGCTGGAAATCTCAGTGTATTCACGCCCCAAACTGAATACAAAACCATTTGAAAAAACGAAAAAGAAGAAAATAAATATCATGATTCTATTTTCCTAGTGTATTTGTGGATGTGGCTAACTTCACACACGTCATATTGATTAATTATATTCAGTTCTATCGACGTTTTACAGATAATGCATTAAGATCGATTTTTGTTTGAAATCTGAAAACACTCGGATTGTCGCATTGTTTTCGACTCCCACAATTGATTATACAAAATAAAATATAAAAATCTGTGTTTTATTATACGAGTTCCAGAATCAATTCACAACGCTTGAAACTAAAGAAAAACAAATTTCAACCTAGCCAAAACACAAGTGTATACAGGGCCGTTTCTACCATTAGGCAAGACTAGGCGGCCGCCTAGGGCGGCAAAATTTTAGGGGCATAAAAGGGCGAAAAAAATCAATTTCAATTCGAACAGCAAAGAAATCATTGAGCAAATGAGGAGAGAAAATGAAAACAGCAAAAATTAAAACACAAAATATAAAATCTTGAAATTAAACAATTTATACCATGTATTAAAAGTATAAGAGGAGATTCTGATTGTTGTTCCAATGGATGTTGATGGTGGTGGAGAAGGGGATATCGGGGAGACCGATGGCAGTAAGAAAGAGGGGGCGTCAAAACACCCAGCAACAGTCCTGAGTATATATATCAGCTATCAGGTGTGTGGTGTGTATATACCCCAGCAGCCATATTGAATCAATTTCGACACTTTCTCGGAGAGAAGAATTCAAAATTTGACAACTAACATTCAATTTTCACGGACCAGAAACGAGTATAGCCAGTACGTAGTGATTCGTATGTGTTGTGAAAGTCCAGAATTTGACGTACTCAGTACATTGAGAAGAGGTTCAGGACGATCAGACCTGAAATGGATCTAAAATGGGCGTCCACAGGACGTCGGTTGCTATATAGGTTATTCGATTCCTCATAAAAAAAAACGGACAACCCATGAGAAATTGTTTGTATTTTAAATGGTCAACAATTTTTTCAAAATTTCTTTAATAATAATTTTCATATGCATTGTAACAATAAATGTTGTCAAGAAAAAAAATTGGCGAGAACAAAATATTTGTCTTCTGGTGAAAATTATTTTCAGTTATTCAGTGGGAGCTACTGATTCACATGAGGAAGGAGTTCAACGTGTAGCGCCGCAGTGGCGGAATCGGAAAAACTGATCCAGACAGTATCACTGATCCCCATTTACCGCTGTGATAAAAAATATGTCTACAAAGTGCAATAGTTCAAATTTTTCGGTCGCAAACTCAAAACGGCATTTGTATTGTGATTCGACGGGTAAATGCTTCCTATCAAAGAGAGGCACAGTGAATAACCTCGAATCAAATGTAAATGACGTGAATGAAAAAAAGGAGCGAATATCTACGAAATTTTATGGTTTTTCTACTGTGAGCTACAAACGTGACCAAATGGAAAAATGTATACAGGTAGTACAGAGAGTAAAGTGAGTGGAATGTCTGTTATTATTGTTCACTAATACACATTACTTTTTTGTTGAAAGTTTTCGACAAATTGCAATAAATGCAGTATTGATATTCACTTTGTATGGTATATACCTACTTGGAAATATGTAAAGTCAATTCATAATTTCTTTGCACATATTTGGGTAGAAAAGCATGAATAAAAAACTGTTTATGTTGCTCCGATGAAAGTCCATGGCACCAAGTAGGCGAAAGAAAAAAATTTAATTGACAAATTTTGCAAGTTCAGTTTTCACATTGATATAAACAATAAAAAAAAATACTAATAATTACAGTTATCTAAAAAACACGCATGAAACATATTTTTATTCATGTAATACACATTCAAAATAATTTTTTTAGTCAAATTCTGACAATAAACGAACAATATGAAAAATATGTGAAAATGTATGTATGTAGGAAAAAAACAATATTTTCAATATATTTTTTAATATTTCTTTTAATTCGTCTAATTTACTCCTACATCAGACATGTAAGTTTTAATTGAATTTTATCAATTATTTGTGAAAATATTCATTCACCTCTAATTGGACAGAGAACTGATTTGTTGTCGCTGCTGCTTGGCTAATCACTTTCGCATGTAAGCTGGAATAATCAAGGCCGCACCTGACACACATGACCTGATGCTGCTCCTTTTTCAACCGACGAAACCAAAAAGGAGGAGGTTCTCTAGTCGACGCGTATATTTAATTTTTTTCTTATCATTTTTTTTATGCATGATCACGCACAACTTTTTACTGAGACGTCCGATCCCAATAATTTTTTTCTTAGTGGATAGGGTGTACTTCGAAGTTGGTCCCATTTGAATTTCGGAAATGAAATCCAGCCCTAAGGGTAGCAAAATTAAGGATATTGATCACTCACCCTCTGAATTCTGGTCCGTTAACCGATTCTATCAGGCATAACTTTGTACTGGGATATTCGATTTGGATTATTCTTTTTTTATCAGATAGGGTATACCTCATAGTTGATCATATTCCAATTTGAAATGAGATGATTCACCCCTATGGGTAGAAAAATAGAGGATGATTGATTTTTCACTTGTGAACAGTGGCACACATATGTAGTTGACATTGACAGATCCTCCTACATCCGTCACAATAATAATTACATTCCGTGAAAGGATTGAATTATATACACAGTGATGAAATCAACTAACCAGAACTTTCAAAAATAATTTATATTATATAACAATGAATGGTTAAAGTAGATAATCATATTATTTAATAGTCAATAGTTGAAGTAAGCTAGGTAAGTAAGTATTTTGGAAGTGATCAAAAATTAAGTAGGTAGTAATTAGTAGATTTCAGCCAACATACCACGCATATTTTTCCATAGAGTAGTCCGATTTCGATGATTATTTTTTTTTTCAATGGATAGGGTGTACTTCAAAGTTGGTCCCATCTCAGATTGAAAAAAAAATGCCACCCCTAAGGATAGCAAAATGGAGGATATTGATCGTTCACCCTCTGAATTTTGGCCCATTAACGATCGTTCACCCTCTGAATTTTGGTCCATTAACCGTTTCTATCAGGCATAACTTTGTACTGGGTTATCTGATTTGGATGATTCTTTTCAAGCCACATAAAATTGAAAAATAATAACTTTTTAACAAAAAATTTAACCGACGAAATACGGAACTGAAAAGTAAAAAATAAAATAAACCTTCTTAGTCTCAATAACTAAGCTCCTAAACCAATGTAAGTAACTAATTTTGAGTCGGCGCCAAACAAACAAGCAAAAGATTTGGGTAAGGCGTAAAATGATGGCATTGAGTTGCGCGGTGACATTCGATAATTTTTTCGAAGTAATTTAATGATCTTCGTTGATTGTTTGTTTGGCGCCGACTCAAAATTAGTTACTTACATTAGTTTAGGAGCTCAGTTATCGAGACTAAGAAGGTTTATTTTATTTTTTACTTTTCAGTTCTGTATTTTGTCGGTTCAATTTTTTGTTAAAAAGTTATTATTCACAGACTGATTTTCGAAAACGATGTGACTTGAAATGGGTTAGAACCTAATTGCTACCACCACTTGATCCATCACGAATATAAACCTATTTTCAACTTGACAATAAATTACATGTAGGTAAACACTACGATGATCAGCGAATCACGTATTCGCAGTGCACATGTTCAGTAGGTTAAATGCGGTTCGCAGACTACTTGTCTCAATCTGCATTTTATTCATTACTAGGGCAATTTCCGAAACCGGACCTCAATTCAATTCAAAGGGGACATGCCGAATCACAATGCTACCGCAGTTTTCACGATTGTAATGAACAAATTTAAACTGTTGCACTTTGAAAACTCTATCACGGGGACAAATACGGATAATTTGCGCTATCTGGAGTAAGTCGCTCGATGCCATAGCAAGGTTTATGAATATCTCTATGAATTATTAAAATGTCCTTTTTCCGAACTGAAAAATACCCCTATTCGAATGTTCACATATTTCAAGAGCCTGAGAAACTTATGTCCAATCACTTCGCTCCTGAATATGTCCATTATGAATCATCTCTGAGGACTTGTTGATGTCTTACATTTTTGAAAGTATATTCTGGTATTATGAAATGATACAATCTGCGAACCCGAATCCTCTTTGTTACCAGCGGGAAGAATGGTAACCGCACCTGTATCTGCAAAGTTACGGGATGTAATAAAGAACCAGATGACTCTTTTCGAAAACAGAGGGTGCGTCAGCGCTTCATCAACCTAAGTTATCAATATTTATCAACTATTCCACTAACCAGCATTGGATTCGAACGAACATTTTCTACCTCAGAATCTTCGAAACGACAATACGATATAAATTGGGAAAAGATCCTTTTAAACGTTGTTGAGCGTTCGGTTTCATGTTACCAGAAAATTTGTTCGAAAATGAAGTTATTTTGGCTGGGTTGTTATTATGATCCAATAAATGTATGAACTATCCATTAAACAATTATTTACCATGTCACGGCCCTAAAAATAAAAATAAAATCCAAAAATTCTCCGAGTTTTCATATTTTGAGCTACATCTCCAGAAGTATTAGAGATCTGAAAAAATGTCTTGCTTTAAAGTTGTAGCTCACAAAAGTGTTTCCTGTGAATTTTGCGATAAATAATGTCGTTAGGGAGATAAACGCAATTTTCCACTTGTAGTCTAACGTTTGGTTTGAAATTGCGCGGGAAGGAAAAATTGCCCCAATTTTTATATAACCGGAGTAGTTAGTCGATGTTTCTCGCTACTAAGAGCTGCTTAAAAAAAAACGAAGTACATGAAATGTAGAAAAAACTCCCATCTTTCATATGAGACTGGTTTCTAAGTTCATACAAAATCCAATCATAATACAAAGAGTGTTCAAAGGTTTCCGATCAAATATGTGTGAGTGAGTACACATTTTGGTTGATGAATTCATAAGGAATCATTGCCACGTTAACTCCTTGTGCCTTTGTGCTGTACGAGGTGGATATATTAGGCCTCTTCAACCGGATTATTCTCGGTTTTGTTGGAAGAAAGTGTTTTTCTTGATAAAGAATAACCTTAAATTTTGTTGTACATATGATGATTTAATCAATAACGTCCCTTTTAGAAAAATAATCGGCTGGTTTATAAGTACATTGTCATATGACCTTTCGAATCGTATTCGAATTTTTTGAATAAGTATTGTACTTTGTGAATTATTTTAAATTCCTGGAGATACATATAGAATTCCACTTTTTTCAAGAAAAATACCCCAGAATTACATGTCAAAATGTATCCTAGAATGTCACAAAGCCCCAAGGAATTAACGTGACAATGATTCCTTACGAATTTATTAACCAAAATGTGTTCCGACTCGCAGATGATTAATCAGAAATATTTGACTATTATGATTGGATTTTGTATGAACTTCGAAACTAGTTTCAAGTGAAAATGGGAATTTTTTCAACATTAAATGTGCTTTGTTTTTTTTTTCAAGCAGCTCTTAGTAGCGAGGAACATCGACTGACTAGTCCGGTTATACAAAAATTGGGGCCATTTTCTGTTCCCGCGCAATTTCAACCGGGTGTTAGACTACAAGTGGAAAGTCGCGTTTATCTCCCTAACAACATGATTTATCACAAAATTTAAATGAAACATTTTTGTAGGAAAAATAACGACTACAACATGTATGTGATACATTTTTCCAACTAGTCTCATATGAAAGATGGGAGTTTTTTCTACATTTCATGTACTTTGTTTTTTTTTTAAGCAGCTCTTAGTAGCGAGAAACATCGACTAACTACTCCGGTTAAATAAAAATTGGGGCAATTTTTCGTTCCCGCGCAATTTCAACCAAACGTTAGACTACAAGTGGAAAGTCGCGTTTATCTCCCTAACAACATGATTTATCACAAAATTTATAAGAAACATTTTTGTAGAAAAATAACGAACTACAACATGTATGTGATACATTTTTCCATATATCCAAAATTTCTGGAGTTGTAGCTCAAATTATGAAAATTTGGAGAATTTTTGGATTTTTTTTGCCCTGTGGCATGGCAAAGAATTGTTCAATGGATACTTCATACTTTTGAATTCCTGACTCCAGAATTTCAGCTGTTTTGAAATTTTACTAAGGTCAATATCTCTATCGATTGGATTATTATAATACATTTGATTTTACCTGTCTTGAATGACTAGTATAAGAATGAGTAAGTATTTGGTTTTTGAATTTTGAATATTCAATATATTATTATATTTACGTTTTTAATAAATAATTGAGACAGTGAACATATTTTTTTCATATACCTACCAAATTCGTTACTTTAATAAAAAAAAGTTATTTCAATAGTATTCTATGAAGATCAACTTTGGGCACTATTAAATTAAACAAATTTTGTGTCGAACGAATAGGGTAATGATGCTCACTTATATTTATCGAAAAATTTGAAGATTCATATCATTAATATAATTATAAATTTTTCAGTAATTATGAGTCCAAAAATAACCGCTATAGTTTTTCGAAGAACCATGGGAGAGCTTCTAGTTACCCTGTTCTTCCATAATTTTAGCTTTTCAGAGAAAGGGGTGGGACCATGTTTATGATGCTCATTTTCAGCAATATAGTTTAGGAATGTCACAAGTAAAATCTAAAATAGTTATTTATACAACCGAATATAAAGCGCGCGAGAAATTTTCATAACGATCCGTAGGCGAGTTATAAAACCTTGCAAGTGCAAAAAATAGGCTTTATATTCGAGTTATATATATGGTTTTTTCCAATACTTTGTTTTTTTAATATAAAAACGAAAATACCCTTTATTATCAACGTTTTTAAAGCAAACGTCCAATTTTTATTGTTTTGGCAGTGACAGTGACGGGAAAACATAGAACAAATATTATATTGTCAGGGTGCATAGTAACCATTGCAATTATTGAAGTCGCCATTACTGTAAAACCGTAATCAGAAAATTTTCGTAAATTTTTAAAATAGCTCTTTAATTATGGATGAAGAAAGTTATTTTGGTGATACACCTGATATTCCTGCCGATGTGATGGAGTCAGCAGTAGCAGTTAGCTTAGAACTTCTACCAGTAAAGTACTACTACTATACCGAAAATAATATGATGCATTTGATAGTTGGTGTTCTCAGAAAAAAATATCTAAGGTATCAGAACACGTAATTCTTGTGTATTTGGGAGAAAAATCTAAAACTATGAAGTCGTCAACACTGTGGTCGAAGTTTTCTATGTTAAAATAAACTTTAGCTGTTAACAAGAACATACATATAAGGGATTATCCCAAAGTGAAGGCATTTCTTAAAAAAAGTGCCGACTATAAGCCGAAAAAGGCAAACCTTTTTACGAGAGAAGAGATAACCAATTTTTGCTTGATGAAATTTTTTTATTGATGAAAGTAGTTATGATTATGGGATTGTCAGGCATCTGTCGCCGGGACGAACTTTCTTAAATGACAATACATGATATTGAGAACAAGGATTCTTATATAATTATTGAAATTCCTGATTCAAAAACGAAAATACAAAGAACATTTGTTGTTCCAAATAACAATGAACACAAATTTAATCCAGCTGAAATTTGCCATAAGTACATGTTGCTGCGTCTTAAGATAGCAGAATAGGAATGGAAAATGTACAGTTCAAGTAGTCGGAATAAATACTTTTGCAAAAATTCCGAGTCTAATTGCATCATTTCTTGGAATACCTAATACTGCAAAATATACTGGCCATAGTCTTGGAAGGTCCTCTGCGTCGCTTTTAGTTGGCTCAGGGGCTGATATTTTGAGACTTAACATCATGGTGGATGACGATGTCGACCGTTGCAGAAGGCTATGTGGAGCAGTCCTTGAAAGAAAAAGTTAAAATTAGAAACGGTATTTTTAGTAGTGATATCAAGAAAAGTGGAAATATCGTAGTCGAGAACAACAATACTTGTAACATTATACAAGAAAAGCCATTTGATTTAGTATTACCAAAATCATCGTTGATTTAGTATTACCAAAATCATCGTTTGGAATTAACATACAGCAATTGTACTATTAATATAAATCTTGTAAACAATTAGTATGGATGGAATATGATTGTAATATATTTAATAAAAAACGATTGAAATGAGAATGATGGGTATTGTGTATTATTTGTATTTAAACAACGTAGATCTGTACTTTTTTGCAGGCCGTGCAGTTTTTTTTGCAATCT
Source organism: Gonioctena quinquepunctata (assembly GCA_018342105.1). Taxonomy (NCBI): domain Eukaryota; kingdom Metazoa; phylum Arthropoda; class Insecta; order Coleoptera; family Chrysomelidae; genus Gonioctena; species Gonioctena quinquepunctata. The sequence continues at coordinate 47,161 of JAFIRS010004392.1, forward strand.
GTTAAAAAATAGCCTACCTTTGACATTTAAAAGTCATCAAAAATGACACATTTTTGACGTAAGTATTGGAAAATAATAGTTTTCGAATTCTACTGAACTATAAATGACTATACATGACTTCCAACTTTCTTGGAACTCAATATTTCTACACCAAAATGAAAACAAAAAAAAACAATTTTTACTATGGTAAACTTTCACTCTCTTTCTCAAGCTATCCCCCAAAAAAATGGCTACGACAGATATATTCGCTTGTATTTTTCCTCCACTCCATTTTCTTTCCATTTGTTTCTCGATAAATATTGATTTCCATGAATGAACTTTTACCATCAAATAATTCTTCTTGAATACCCTTCACCAGATAAGGTACGTCCTTTAGTGTAGGAGCTATATAACATCAATGATAACGATGGAATATCGTCTAGGGGGAATTGTGTCTAAAACCGGCTCTAACATATATGCAAAATGGTGCTTCACTGTCCTCTACGACACAAAAATACACTTTCTCGTTCCTTGTTCTAACATGATGAAAACCTTTTAAATCCTGGAGCTCACTTTGAAATAATTCAGCGGGAGAACGTTTTCAATTTACATCGTTTGAGTTTCAGCATTTTAACATTGACGCACATTTGAATATTTCCTGGGGAATGGAGTTCGAAATGAAGCCCTTTTATTCATCCCAGCTACATTACAGTCGCGAAGCAAATCTAATCAAGAAAGGAATGGAATTACTATAAAAATATGAATAGATATTTTTTGTTTTGATATATAAAGGGACACATTCTAAAAGTAATTGTAGTTTTGAAGTATATAGCCAGTTAGGACAGGATACATTTTTCAGAATTATACACTAATTATAACAGTGGGTGAGTGACAAGGGTTGCGATGCATGCTTTTAAAACTTTGTAACTCGTGACTCGTAACTCGTTTCTAAATATAAGTAATATAAGTTCATGACTTCCATCAATTGCACATTCACTTATAATCAAATGTGTAACCACTTTGTATGTGATAGCACCAAAAGATTGATTAATTGAAATGAAAAATAAACTTTCAAACACAATACTTTCAGTTTTATAGAAGAGGATAAACATTTAGATGATCATCGTGGTTCCTGATCCCTCAGATTAACTACACAAGCGGTCACTGAAATAGTTCACCAAATAGCCAGAGTTACAGATGTAGGACTACGAACACGAGAATTCTTGTGCGGTCGATCAAAAACCTGTGACAATGCTTTCCATTGCATTCTATTAGGAAAGCTCTATAAATACGAAATATGTGAGAGTTCTCAGCCCAATTCAAACATCTGAAATTTAGATCTCAATAAGTATGTATAGAATAACATTGAGTCACCAACACCATAAAATCCAAATACATGGTACCCCAGGGATCAGCGCTGGGTCTTCTATTGTTGATAATATATATGAACATGTATTGATACTGCATACTTTTATGCTCCAAAAATCTACATAATGTCAGATGGAATGATTTCTAGAAGTGAACTGTATTTCAAGTCGAATGGTTCCTCATATTCCCAAGTAGGGATGTGTTGATGGTAATATTATGTAAGAATGATGGATTTTATTAATACTTTTTGCTACATATTATGTAGATGGGACAAGTCATAGTTGTATAGGTATATAATACCTACACACAAATATATATATATATATATATATATAATAGATAAAATGTTATTAAAAGACATTTCACAATGAAAATAAATAAATTTTTGTTGGGTGATGATGCTATAACTTTATTTACTTCGTCAACAACAACAAAGGACATACCTACTTATTCTACAATGAGTTTATTTCACGAAGGAAATATTTAAAACAAAACTGAATGATCAAGTAAGAATAAATAGAACAGAAAATTAGTAAGACAGAGGTGTTTTACTCATGTAGCAGACAAAGTGATCAATTCTAAAGCCAGAGGTGTGTGAAATATACAGTGTGTCCCAAACTCTATATACAGGGTGTACTCTATTAGACGTTCTGGAGAACGGGATACAGGATTATTTTCAAAATTTGGTTTCTTGTGTAATAAGTTTTGCTCTATCGATCTAGTTATATTCAAGGGAATTCGTTCTCCATTATACAGGGTCGTTCAAAATTTGTGATTTCTCCGATAGATACAAAAATGGTGGTATATTATCGAATATCCTGGAAGACAATTAAAGTTCCTTTCAAATAGATAGATAGATAGCTCTTTATTCCCAACAGGTATACACCCAATTACAGAAAATGCTTAGGAGGTAATATTTAACATAACGAATTACAGAAAAGAGAAAAAATAAAAAAAATTATATACACACATATACATATACATATACACATACATACACACATATATACGAGTGCATGAACGTCCAAATAGATAAATTAAATGAATGTACATGCGTGTATGTAAAATAAATGATTAATTTGCTTTAGAATGAAGGAAAGCTACTGCTGAAGAAGTAACGATAAATTACTCGACAGTTCAATGAGAATAAGAAATAAGAAGCTCAAGATCTATTGATAATACATTCCATAACATGTTTGAGAGTGCTCACATTGATGTCACATGAATCACAGATAAAATTATAATTAGAACACATTAATGACACGGGTGCCCTATGCATAACATTTGTTCGAACATTTCCACAGTAAAAAGTAGTCTCACTTCTAGAATTCAGCCGAGGAATATGGAAGTTGATTTTTTGTAAAAGTGAGGCGCACGAAATATTGTTATGTAATAATTTGTGAAGGAATGATATTGTCACAAAAATACGACGGGTGTTTAAAGAAACTACGTCGAAGCGATTCAAAAGAAATGAGTTATCGATCCCTCTTTGGGGATACGTCCCTGTTTGTTTAAATAGCAGGAATTTCAAGAACTTTCTTTGAACAACTTCCACAGATTTAATTTCAGAGTTATATATGGGATACCATATCAATGCCCCATATTCAAGTTTGGACCTCACATACGCATAGAACAATGTGAGAATTGGCCCGACATTGCGAAACTCCCTAGTACTTCTTATAACAAATCCCATCATCCTATTGGCTGATGATACAACTGCATCGATTTGCAGAGAAAATGTGAATTCACAATCAAACTTAATCCCAAGATCTTTTATCTCCGTGACTCTGTTGATGATATTGTCATCTATTTGATAGGGAAACTATATCATCTCTTTTTTCCTAGAAAATGACACGATGAAACATTTTGAAATATTCAGTTGTAGATGATTGTGGAGGCACCAATCGAATACTAAGTCTACATGCTCTTGCAAATTCCTGCAGTCTGTTTGGTCTTTGACAACTCTGAATAACTTTAGGTCGTCAGCATATAGAAGTTTTGAGCAGCTAATTTTTTTTGCCAAATCATCAATAAATAATAGGAATAAAAGTGGTCCCAAGTTTGAACCCTGGGGAACACCGGAACTGGGGGTATACAAAGGGGACTGGAAGCTTTCGTATTCTACGTATTATTTCGTACCAAATAAATAAGATGTAAATAAGTTTATTAAATTCGTAGAAAAACCAAATGCCTTTAACCGATGTAGAAGAATGTGAAAGTCAATTTGGTCAAAGGCTTTTTGAAAATTAGTGTAATTAACATCGATTTGTAGTTTTCTATCCAGAGCGTCGGTAACACATTGCGATAGGCACCCTAAGTTGGTAACGCAAGACTTTTTTTCTACAAATCCGTGTTGATCATCTGATATAACATTTTTGATTGAGTCATAGAGGAAGTAATATATGATTGTTTCAAATACTTTAGAGAAATTACTTAGCACGGAGATTTACCTATAGTTTTTTACCAAGGTTCTATCTCCCTTTTTAAAAATTGGACAGACTTCAAATGATGTATCATGTTCCTATACCTAAATTGTCTGTTTTCCGAAATAAAAGCAAGTTACTATACAGATCGGATTATTTTGCTATATTTTGTAATAAATGTCATAGAATACGTCGACAATTGGTGCATCAATAATAAAACTTTTGCGCGTTCATTACCAAAAATTTAATCAGAAAAATATCAAAATGGAAGGTAATAACTATTCAGGTAAGAGACTGCGATCTAGCTCTCAAAAATATTTTCACAGTTGCAGTGTTGCCACATGTACTTGTAACTAATATCAACTTTCGAATTTCAAATGGCACACCCACTATTTCAGTCTGTTTTCGGTTTCTTCTACAAATACAAATACATTTTACCGAACATGTCGTATACCTATCTCTACCGTTTAGTGAATATTGATCATTTTGTAATTGTTTTGCAACCATAATGGGACCAACTTGAATTTAAATATCTCCTTATATGTTGCCCACACAGGACTCAAATTCAAATTTCACCCAGGAAATAATGAGTAATTTCTGTAACATCGAATGATTTGACCATATTTTATACAGAGTGTCTGAAAAACATATTCCTGTAGGTGATCTTTGCTGAAACTGAATTGCATCATCTAAGAGGAAAAAACTCAAGTTTCAGCTGTATCTCCAAGATGTTCATTTTGAAGCGAATCATTCCAGATTGATTTGATTTTTTAATCGGATCATTTCAATAGGAGAGATCACCAATTTCTGGAAAGAATACCAATTGTCCAGAACGTTGAGAAAAGTGGTTGGATTTTTTTTTCGAAGTAGTTTATCCAAAACAAAATCCCAAAGAAATGTTCCTGTTTGAACACTGCGGAAACCGCGCCAGGATGTGACGTAACAAGTTCAGAACTATCACCGATCGCTGAGAATTTCAGCGTTGCCAAGCGTTATTCATAATATTTCTTCACAAAGTATGCACGCCGAAATAATAATGATATAGTACTCTGTACATATTATTCAAGAATAAGTAAATCAAGAACAGCTATCAAATACGAAATCATCACTTCAATATAACATATGCTGACACAAGTAAGGTTTTATTCATAGGATGAAACAGAATAACATTTCCTCAGAAGTTCTGCAAAATAGTGACGACACTGGCAACTCGCCGATCGCCAAGAGTGCAAGGAATTACAGGGTTGCCAAGCGTTATTCATAATATTCCTTTACAATATCAGCATACCGGAAAAATAGTGACATAGCACACGGTGTACATATATATTATTCAAAAATAACTAAATCAAGAACAGCTAGCAAATACGAAGTTCAGTTTTATTCATAGGATGAAACATAATAATATTTTCTCAGAAGTTCCGCAAAATAGTGACACTGGAAATTGACAAATCAATGTATTTATGACATCAAAAGAAGCGGCAATAACGCTGTGTTTGAATGTCTTACTGAATTTGATGGCTTTAGAGCAGCGTTTATTCGAATATTACACAATATATTTCAGGAAAAACTATGCATACATAATATTTTATCACTATATTTCAACTTCAAGCACATATGAAGCAAATTTGTGAGTTTGTGATCTCGCCTATTGGGTAATATTACCTATTTCGATTTGTTATACATATTCAAATGCACATATTTTGAATGTTTACAGAAACTTGCTTTTATTTTGGAAACCAGACTATTTAGATATAGGAAAAGGATACATCATTTGGAAGGAACTTCAATTGTCTTTCAGGATATTAATATACAGGGTGTTCTTTTTAAGAAAATGTACTTTTCACCATTTATGTATCTATCGGAATAATCACAAATTTTGAACGACACTGTATAATGGAGAACGAATTCCCTTAGACATAACTAAGGCACATAACATTGGTTAACTACACCCATAATTTCAGCTTTGTACGAGTCCGAACACCGCAGTAATAAACATTTGATTTGCACAAAAAATAAGGAAATCAATGAATTTTTCGAAAACCGCTTGAGATAGGTATAAGGAAATTACATATATAAATGATCGTAAAGAAAGCGAAAAATGGAATTCTATACAGGGTGTCTCATTTAAAATATCAAAGTGATTGCTACTTTTATATTTATTTTATATATATATATATATATATATATATATATATATATATATATATACATATATATATATATATATATATTAGATGGATAGAGCAGAACTAATAACCCAAGAAACCAAATTTTCAAAATTATCCTATGTTCCGTTCTCCACAAACGTCTAATAGAATTAGATCTTAACAAAAAAAATTGGATTGATAAGAGAAGTCATCTAAGCACAGCTTGTTTCATGGAACATTCTCTTACCGTACACTTTTATATTGATTTCTACAGAGTAAATCTCAATATATATAAATTACGCGTCACGTTGTTTGTCCGCGATGGACTGCTAAACTACTTAACCGATTTCAATCAAATTTGCACACCGTGTGCAGTTTGATCTAACTTGAAAGATAGGATAGCTCACATCTCAATTTATAGCCGCAATATCATTTTATTGCAAATTATTTGTTTATTATTTGACAGTCACAATTATCTGTTAGCTCCAAACGATTCTAACAGATGGCGGTATCTGTTGACTGGATTGCGCTGTGTTGAAAGTACCAACGTTTCACATAAGCTACAATTTATTGGCATAACCACCACGTGTTGCTGAGGCTAAAGTATAAGTTAAATTTATTTCGTAGTGAACGCAATACAGTGAAAATCAATTGTTCTTACTTTTTCAATTTGTGGTATTAGCATAGCCGGCCACGTGTTATTTAGACTGAAGTATAAATTAAATTCATATTATAGTAAAAGTAATAATAAAATATAATTACGATATATATCCATGAATGGACCAACGGGATAACGGGATGACAGGATAAGGGGATAACGGGAAAACAGGATAACGGGATAACGAAAAAACGGGAAACGGGATAACGGGAATAATGGGATAACGAAAAAACGGGAAAACGGGATACCGGGAATAACGGAATAACGAAACAACGGGAAAACGGGATAACGGGATGACAGGACAACGTCTGTCGGGTCAGCTAGTAGGAATTATAAATTGATTCTCTAGATTAGGGTTGAGAGGAAAGGAAAAAGAGAGAAAAAGAAAACAACCATTCGAGAGTTGACTTCAGGATATCCTTATAATGTGTTTGTACAAATTTTTTGGCTTATTTTTTAGACTCGTTTTTATTTCGTATATTTCTGATTGCGATAGGTAGTAGGTTAAAAAGTTTAGGACCATAAGAGGTTACAAATTTCTGGGTAATTGTGGTTCTATGCAAGGGAATAGGAATTATCTGCCTCGCCATACTTTGGGTATGATGATAATATATTTCTGGAGAGATGTATAGTTTTTTGTTCAGATAAGGCATTGATAGCTATATAGCTGTTTAAAATCCAAAACTCCTATATCATTATAGCGCTGTTCAGTTCCGTATCTCCTGTTTTTATTAAACAATATTTTCAGAAAGGTTTTTTTGTGTAACTTCTAAGCCATCGAGTGTCCCAACCTATATATTTGAAAAACCTGAATTCCCTTCCATTCCTGAGGAAATAAAAATTTAAAAGTTTTTTGTTGGACATAGATACTATAAACATATTGCTGGACTTGGATAAAATATGATGTTCCTCGAACTACTTTTAATACATTACTAGTATCTAATTAATTTATTACCACTTTTTTATATAATTTTATGGACTTCATCAATTCCTCAACCCTTATATAGACAATTCTGGAAACTATAATTTTACACTTTTTTCTATTCACTCTTATATCTTATAATAGCATCCCTTTCAAATAAAACAGATTCCACCAAATGATCTAGTATTTCATGCGAATATTACAGAATGATACGAAACCATTAATCTCTGTATATAATAATGTATTATGGAGACCATATTAATAATTCCATCGTCCATACGGTCTTGGTACCCAGTCCAAAACATGTCATGCCGTGTGAATTGTCGGTAGGTATCATGATGAATGTGAACAGGGGACAAATTTCCAAGATTTCCTTATTGAGTAAGATGTGAGGCGGTCTATTCAAGCGATTATACGAATATCAGAGATAATGGCAATAAGATAGCTCGGAATAAAGCCATTTGGAGATTACCCAGACTAAGCAATTAAATCAACCGTGTTTGCTCGTGCGAGTGAAGCTGCTGCCGCATTTCTCAAGGAAGGGTTGAGACAGATGGTTGATGGCGGCATTGTTTGTATTTCGTATGCGAAATATTACCCAAGTTTTGCATTGATTCGATTTAAATTTTGTAAGTATATGAAATTGCGTGATGGGATAAATGTTCACTACGGATCAACCCGAACTAAAAGTAATTATTGAAAATTCAGAAAAATATCATACCTATGGACTCTCACAATCCAATCAAACAATGTTTTTTATTTGCATTAAAAGGGATGTGATAGCTATAATTCAAGTTTTTTTAGTTATTTGCTGAAATCAACGTGGATTTGACAAATCAACTTCAACAAAAATATGTTGAATAATGTTTGGAATACGGGTAATGAGCCGCTTAATCGATGAGATAATAGTTTGTATAGACCTTAAGTATTTTTTAGGATTGGTTCGATGTTGAAAATCCATGAAAGTTCAATTTCACCCACACAAAATTAATGACATTTGTTTGTAAAAGATCAGAAGTTCTATGTAGATTTTCGTGTTTGAAATCTACTTGTAGGGCATGTCCCATAAAATTAAATATTGAAATATTCGTTTTCGATAAAATGAAACTCAAAATGCATTATAATTTCAATCATCAGACCACCCTGTGAAATATTCGCGCTTATAAGCTGTACAAAAGAATCACTTGTTCCCGACAACTAAGATTTTTATATCAACCTGCTATCTCAGAACTCAGCAATATCATAATTCCCAAGATAATCGAATGGTGAATTATAATGGATTTACCCTGCACATTACACTTTCCTGAATTATTTGTTTAGACAAAAACATAGCAAGGAACTTGTAGGTTGCATAGACCCATGTTATATAAAAAAATTAATAGCATTAGACTCCCAATAGAACCAAATCTTCACTATTCCAATATATACTATCGACAGGATACACCATTAATTTTGAAAATACTCGATTGATAAATAGTGCCAATAATTTCTATTCAGGAACAACCAGATATGCCTTCAAAATTGAAAAGCGACCACATAGTCTAAATAAAAGAGATGACAGCCAGAAACAATCAACAGCCTAGAAATATATTTTAGCTAACCGACAAGTGGAGCAAAGACCTGCTAATCAGACTGGGGATACGGCAATAACGGATCCATCAACGAGTGCTTTCGAACTGAACACAAAACGGGGCTCCCAGAAGTGCGATCGGGCCTGAAGACATGCGCACCCTGGTTTGAACATCCTCTACTATAAATTGGGGAGTACGGTACGAAGCGATCAGTCGAGCTCAGTGATGAGCAATACCGTGACTTTTCAATCACGCTGTGCATCGTTACTGTAACTTCTTGATATAAGTGATTGAAAAGCATGACGTGATCATGACTTTCATTAGCATCGGAACACCATTTACAAGTAGGTACGTTCTAAGTTTTTATTTTTATAACTGATTTTCAGTTGCAGTCGCAATATACAGGGTGTTCTCAAAGGTTAGACATTTTTCAACAGCATGTAGAACTCGTTAAAATAGAACATTTTATGAAAAATCGCCAATATGGAAGTTGAAATAGTTATTTACGTTATAAGTCCGGTAAATACATTATTACAGTACGAGTAAGATGTTTACGGACGAGGCGATTAGCCGAGTCTGGGATTCGAAACTAGTACTGGAAAAGTTTACCGGACGTGTGACATACATTTTATTTCATACTTTTTACAAACAACGAAAAATGTGGGTAATTTTTATGAAGAATAATTGAAAGGGAATAATATCGAGTGGACTGGTGAACAAAACGGAAGAAATTTAATGGACATAGCCCTCAAAGATAAGTGTTAACCGTAGACACGTGTTTCGGGTTCTCGGCCCTCATCAGTAGGGTGAAGAAGTGCAAGGATGAACAACACTTGGTAGAAAACGACAAATCAACGGAGTCAACAAACAGAAGCCAGCCGCACATTTGTGGTTTCGGTTAGCAGACCCTGCATTCCAGGGCAACAACCAACGTCACCACGGATGCAACTATGCTACCTACTTGACATCCGAGTCCAGGATTATAGATATGAAAGGGAAGAATATCGAGGGGACTGGTAAACAAAACGGAAGAAATTTAATGGACATAGCCCTCAAAAAGGAGCGTTAACCGTAGACACGTGTTTCGGGCTCTCGGCCCTCATCAGTACGGTAAAGAAAAGCAAGGATGAACAACACTTGGTAGAAAACGACAAATCAACGGAGTCAACAAACAGAAGCCAGCCGCACATTTGTGGTTTGGGTTAGCAGACCCTGCATTCCAGGGCAACAAGCAACAACCAACGTCACCACGGAGGCAGCTATAGCTATCTGCGTGATATCCGAGCCCAGGATTATAGATATGAAAGTGAAGAATATCGAGGGGACTGGTGAACAAAACGGAAGAAATTCAATGGACATAGCCCTCAAAGAGAAGTGTTAACCGTAGACACGTGGTTCGGGCTCTCGGCCCTCATCAGTACGGTGAAGAAGTGCAAGCATGAACAACACTTGGTAGGAAATGACAAATCAACGGAGTCAACAAACAGAAGCCAGCCGCACATTTATGGTTTCGGTTAGCAGACCCTGCATTCCAGGGCAACAACCAACGTTACCACGGAGGCAGCTATAGCTACCTGCGTGATATCTGAGTCCAGGATTATAGATATGAAAGTGAAGAATATCGAGGGGAGTGGTAAGCAAAACGGAAGAAATGTAATGGACATAGCCTTCAAAGAGAAGTGTTAACCGTAGACACGTGTTTCGGGCTCTCGGCCAGTACGGTGAAGAAGTGCAAGCATGAACAACACTTTTATATCTATAATCCTGGACTCGGATGTCACGCAGGTAGCTATAGCTGCCTCCGTGGTGACGTTGGTTGTTGCCCTGGAATGCAGGGTCTGCTAACCGAAACCACAAATGTGCGGCTGGCTTCTGTTTGTTGACTCAGTTGATTTGTAGTTTTCTACCAAGTGTTGTTCATCCTTGCAATTCCTCACCGTACTGATGAGGGCCAAGAGCTCGAAACACGTGCCTTCGGTTAACACTTCTCTTTGAGGACTATGTCCATTAAATTTCTTCCGTTTCATAAAGAAGTATTATATATATGAATGAACAAGTAATTCTTGCATATTCAATGGCAAAATCTAAAATCTTAAAGCCATCAAGCCTCTGGAGCGATTACTCGATGCCTAAGTCCACAATTAATATTGAAAATAATATAGATATAAGCCGCTATCCCAAAGTTATTGCTTTCCTTAAAATAAAATCAATTGGCTATAAACCAAAAAAATCAAAAGAATAGAATAAAGAAGAAATAGATCACTTCTTATCAGAAGCCGGAGATAATATCTACCTAATGTCAAAGGTAATATAATTAAATCTAATTCCTCTCCTCCCTTATGATTTATTTTAGTTTATTTTAGGTTGCATTAATGAATGGTTTGTCAGGCGCTTGTCGTCGTGAAGAGCTTTGTAAAATGAATTTAAATGATATAGAAGTTAAGACAACCATGTTAGTGATTGAAATTCCTAATTCTGAAACGAATATGGATAGAATCTTTGTCGTCATTGGATAAAATAATATTTCTTTATACATAACATATTTGTCATTACGTCAAGCACACACACCATATCGTAGATTATTTGTTTATTATAAAACGGAAAATGTACTATACAACCTATTGATATTCACACTTTTAGAAAAATCGCCTGCACAATTGCTGTATTTCTTAAATTACCGCAGGAGCTCAGCCACTTTACTCGCTGAAAGTGGTGGTAGTATAACCAACTTGAAGGGACACGGAGGATGGAAATCAACCAATGTAGGAGAGGGATACATAGAAAATTCTTTCAGAAACAAAATTCACATAGCTTCACAGATTGAAAAGGGCCTTAACGAAATTAATATCTCGAAAACTAGTACAATTACTGATGCGTCTAATTCTAATTTCAACATTGCCACTTCTGTTAATATCCCTAATATTATTATAAGTAATTGTCATAATTGTGTAATTAATATTCATAAGTAATGTAATCATAATAGTGATTGTTATATGTAATTGTCTATATAAAGTTCATACGTTATTATCCATCATTTTTAACATACAAAACGGCTTCAGAAAGAATATTTACGTAACACGATCCAAAAGTGATTTTCACGGGACTCGCCCTGAAAAGTTCCTACTCATCCCGTAAAATATCACTTTCGGAACTTGTTACGTAAATTACTATTATGTGCGGCGAGTGTTTTTGGAATTTAAATTGAATGCATTCCTAGCTGTGAGATAGTTTCCATAAACACGCCAGTAATTTTTCGTATTCATTTATTTTGACGAACGTACTGCCATCGCACGTCATTCCTCGTAAAAAGGATCAAGAAAAATCAATAATTCCTGAGGAAATTGTGAGGAAATCACAAGAAGGCATGGAACACCTAATACCCAAAAAATCGTCATCTCGTTACCATAAAGAATACAAGTTTTTGCATTGTGAATGAAGATGTGGATAATGGCTCACCTGTTAGATTTGGTGAGAAATTCTCTACAATTTCTGAAAGCAATTATAGGCAATCTCTTTCTGTAACTAATTCTTTATACATTTTATTTTTCAGTCAAATAAACTCGAAAGTTTGTCTCTCTGGTTCGAATATCTTATGGTTAAGACAATGATGATAGTACACGAAAATTTGGATATATCTATCTTTCCTAAACTAAAGGTTAGAGGCGATTAAGTCGAAAAGGTTGATGCGAGAGAAAGTGAGCCGATTCATGACAGAAGCACCTGATAAAGAATACCTTTTGATGAACGTTAGTCATGATAATATTGTGAGTTTTTAGGTAATAGCTTTAGTTCGAGGAGCGGGTGGTTGTTGTCGATAAGCACTTCACTCAATGTCTCTTAAATATATTGAGGATACTGGTACGCAGCTGGTAATTACAATACCAAACCCAAAAACGAAGTAAAGAACAGAATTTACCGTAACTGAACAAAATTTCGTATAGTTATATAAAAAGTATTCAGCATTGTGACCCAAGGATATACAGTATCAGTTTCTTTTTATGGGATATCGTCAAGGCAAGTGTATTGCGCAAAGAGTGGGAATCCATTCAATCGGAGATATTCCCAAAAATAGCAACATTTCCCGATAAATACATGGGGCATTGTTTTCGAAGAACGTCTGCCACTTTACTGGCCGATGCTGGAGCCCATCTGTCGTTGTTTAAGAAATGGGCATGGAAAAGTTCTTCTGTTTCGGAACAATACTTTGAGGAATCAATAGAGAGAATAAACGGGGTATTTCGCATGATTCAAAGTGGAAAAAATTTTGTTGAAGTGTTACAAAAAAGTAAAAATGTATCATCAGTAACATAAATGAGTCCTACAACAAAATTCCAAATATCAACGTTAATGGCAATGAAAATTGCAGCATTACTATTGATATTAACTAAGTAATAAGATGTTTGTAATTATTGTATTACAAATAGATTTTTATACTTTTGAAGATGCTAATACGTTGCAAAAACCTGTCGGGTCCAGTAGAAATTTTTCACTGGACTTGACGATATTTTTTTTACAGGACTACTCCCGTAAATTTTTTACAGGATTAGTCCGGTAATTTTTCTCATTATGGTACTCAATACCGTAAAAAAGTATTTTCCGGGCTAAAATCAAGTATGTAAGAGTGTGTTTACGATACAGTATGAAATTAAATATTTTATTTCATAACATACAAACATCTTATTAGTAAACATTTTTAAATAATAGTAATGCTGCCATTTCTTATTGTCATTAACCTTGATATCTGGAATTTTGTTAGACTCATTTATGTTACTACTTATAGTTGATGATATATTTTTACTTCTTCGTTGTAACACTTCAAAACGAAATTTTCCCCACTTTGAATCATGCGGTATACCCTGTTTTTTTTATCTATTGATTCCTCGAAAACAATTCCCCGTTTATTTATCGGCATCAGGCAATCTCAGAAATGTTGCTATTTTTTTTGGAAACATCTCCGATTGAATGAAGTCCTACTCTTTGCGCAATACACTTGCCGTGACGATATCCCATGAAAAGAAACTGATGCTGTATATTCTTGGGTCGCAATGCTGAATACTTTCTATATAACTGTACGAAATTTTGTTCAGTTTCATTTATTACGGTAAACACTCTTCTTTGGTTCGTTTTTGTGTATTGTAAGTAGCAGCTGCGTACCAGTATTCTCAATATCTTTAAGTGTCATTGAATGAAGTTCCTATCGATAACACCCACCCGCTATTCTAAGTAAAGCTATTACCTAAAAACACACAATATTATTATGACTACCGAAATTTGTTTCCTGCACTATATTACCTTCATCAAAAGGTATTCTTTATCAAGTGCTTTTGCCATGAATCGACTCACTTCCTCTAGCGTCAACGTTTTCGACTTAATCACCTGATAACCAATTGACTGTTTCTTAAGAAAATCCTTCAGTTTAGAAAAGATAGATATGTCCAAGTTTTCGTGAACTATCATCATTGCCTTAATCATAGAATATTTGGACCAGAGAGACGAACTTTTCAATTAATTTCACAAAAAAATTAAATGTATAAATGTATTCGGATACTTTAGAAAATCTAACAGATAAGCCATCACTGTTGGAGATTACGACAAAATATGAGTTATTTATATAACACTCTCTATGTTTTATATTTTTTGTGTTAAGAAGTGTGCTATGTAGATATAAAAATGACATGTAAAATTATCACTTTTTGACTTCTGTCGATATTAATAAACGTTTATATTGAGTAAAAAGAAGTATATCTAATAGAATATCTAACAGGTTAAAAAGGTTGGGCCCAGTCACTGAAGTAAATTTTAAAAATTGACTGGAATTGAAAGTAAAACTGTTAGAAAGTGATTTGTAAACATTTATGCTTCTAAATTTAATATTATAAGATTGAATGGTACTAACTACCAAATATGGAAATATAAAGTTGAGATGCTGCTATTGAAGGAAGAACTTTGGAACATAGTCACTGAAGACACGCCCGAACCAAAAACTGAAAGCTGGATTTCGAAAGATGGTAAAGCAAGGGCATCAATTGGATTATTGATCGAGGATGCGCAAGTTGTACATGTGAAGAACTGTAAAACAGCAAAGGAAGCTTGCAACCAACTGAAGGAGCAATATGAAAAATAATCACTAACAAGCAAAGTTTTTCTGTTAAAACGACTTTGTAGGATGACATTGTCTTCGAATGGTGATATGGAAAAACATATTGCTGACATGATGGGCATTATAGATCAGTTGGTAACATTAGGGGAAAATTTGCAAGTAGCATTATTATTATGCAGTCTTCCTGAAAACTATGGAAACTTAGTAATAGCCTTGGAAAGTAGAGCAGAAACTGACCTAACTATGGATATGGTTAAAAGTAAATTGATACAGGAATATCACAGAAGAAAAGAGAATCAAGGAACAGACAATGAATTAGCTCTGAACATAAATAAAAAACATTTCAATAAAAAGGTGTTCGAACAGAATAAAAGGGGTAGGTAGTACAGTGACATGTTATTTCTGCAAGAAGACCGGACATCTGAAGAAAGATTGTTACCATTATAAGAAACAACTTAATAGACATTCAAATATAGCAAATGTGGTATCCTCAGATGATAATGAAATCAGTGCAAATTTTGAAGAGACACATGTTTGTTTCAATATTGGAGGAACCAATAAAAATCAGGATTGGTTTATTGACTCTGGTGCTAGTAGTCATATGACGAACAATAAGCATTTTTTCTCACATTTTATTGATTCCCAAAGCGAAGTAGAGCTTGCTGATCGCAGAAAAGTTCGTGCTCACGGCGTAGGTACTGGAAAATTGAACTGTCTTCTAGATGATAATACCGTATCAGAAGTTATAGTAAAAAACGTTCTGTATGTTCCTGAGTTGGGTTCTAGTTTACTGTCAGTTAAGAAGTTGACAGACCTGGCATTCAAAATTGAATTTGACAAGGATAATTGTTGATATTGTGAACTTAAATTTAGATTACTCTGTATAGGTTACCATGAATAATAGTGTGTTGAAGTGTATGTCATAGAATAAAGAGTGACAACTAATTTCCAAAAAGTATATTCCTTCATTTTATTATATATTTTTCTACTTCCACTATAAAACCTATCAGGTTATGGACCCAGGACACCATTAGATAGAAGAAGGAAAGTATAAGCCATACAGTTTTCAGTTATTGAAGAAATATGTCTCAGTTTGGAAATCTGATTGACAAGTTGTCAGGCAGAGAAAATTTTTCATCATGGAAGTTTGCCATGAGAGCTTATTTGGAGCACGAAGATTTATGGGGATGTGTGGAAGGAAAGGAAGAATACACAAAGGATCAGAAAAAAGATATAAAGGCAAGATCAAAGATAATCCTTTCTGTAGATCCAATCAATTTTGCACATATCCAGGAAACAAAAACCGCTAAAGAAGCTTGGGATAAACTACAGATAGTGTTCGAGGACTCTGGTTTAACCAGAAAAGTGGGGCTCCTGAGGACCTTAGTGACAACACAATTGAACAATTGCACTTCAGTTGATGAATATGTAAACAAAATAGTTATCACAGCTCATAAACTGAATGATTTAGGATTCGAAGTGAAAGACGAATGGGTAGGAACATTGCTACTTGCTGGTCTACCAGATGACTACAAACCAATGATAATGGGTTTGGAAAGTTCTGGCACTGGTGATGCAATGAAAACAAAATTATTGCAAGATGTCAAGATTACTAACAAGGGAAATGCAAGTCATGAGATTTATACTGCTTTATATTCAAAAAAGGATTACAGAAGAGGAAACAGTTCCAGAATTCGATGTTACAACTGTAACAAATTTGGTCATTATGCCAGTAACTGTAGAAATAAAGACAAGAATAGTAAAAAAATGGAAGAAAAGGAAGTGTTTTATGCTTTTTCTACATTAGAAGCAGGAAATGAAGAGGATTGGTACTTGGATTCCTGTGCCTCCTCCCATCTTACAGCAAATGAAACATGGTTAGAAGATACCAGTGAATGCAAAAACATACAAATAGTAGTGGCAAATAATACAAAAATGTCGGCAAAAATAACAGGAAATGTTAAAATTCCCATACATTCCGGTATTATAGAGGCAAGAGATGTTTTACATGTTTCAGATATTGCAGCAAATTCATTGTCTGTTAGCAGGATTACTCGACAAGGACATTCCGTTAAATTCACTAAAACTGGTTGCCAAATAATCAGTTCCAATGGTGAAATAATTGCGACAGGTTCAAATGAAAATGGAATTTTCAAATTAGATCGCACCAGCGAGAAATCATATTCTACCAAAGTTTCGTCCAATGGAGAATTATGGCATCAGCGTTTGGGACATTTGAATCGAAAGAGTATGAGAATTCTCCAGAAAGATTTAGTCCATGGTTATGATTTACAGCAATGTAGTGAAGAACCCTGTATAACGTGTATAAAAGGAAAGCAACATAGAGAACCATTTAAGACAAGTTCTACCGTATCCAAAGAAATCTTGGAATTGGTTCATTCAGACCTTTGTGGACCTATGGAAACAAAATCTATTGGTGGAGCTAGGTATATGTTATCATCAATAGATGATTTCTCCAGAAAGGTATTTGTTTATTGTCTGGAAAGTAAGGATCAGGTCAAAAATACCTTCGAAGATTTCAAAGCTCTGGTAGAGAATCAGACTGGCAAAAAGTTAAAAATTTTGCGAACTGATAATGGCAGTGAATATGTTAATGATGGTTTCAAGAAGTTACTACAAAAATCAGGCATTCGACATCAACTTACAATACCTTACAATCCCGAACAAAATGGGCTTGCCGAAAGGATGAACCGAGCTATAGTAGAGAAGGCAAGAAGTATGCTGATAGGCGCCGCCTTACCAAAAGAATATTGGGCTGAAGCAGTTTCGACAGCAGCATATTTAGTCAATAGATCCCCTTCCAGTTACACCAAACGTACCCCTGAAGAAATTTGGAATGGAAGAAAACCCGATATCAGTCATCTCAGAACCTTTGGCTGCAAGTGCATGGCTCATATTCCAAAGGAGAAGAGAAAAAAAATGGGATTCCAAGGCAAAGGAATATATTTTCTTAGGGTATTTTGAAGATACAAAGGCTTACCGTCTTATAGATCCGGATTCGAAGAAGATCATGAAAAGTAGAGATGTGATATTCTTTGAAAAAGTAATTGAAACAAAAGAACAGGACTTACTGGGAAAACCAAACGAAATCGTTCAAATAGTTGATAAAAACAGATATCATCCTGTATGTCATTTTCAATCTGAAGGAAATGATGATGACATGTACGATGACAATTATCAACAAATGTCAGAAGAAAATTTGTCAGTCGGGCAAAATGATTTTTGTCAAGGATTTCCACAAAACATTGAAGACATGAATGTAATTGATGAATCTATTGAAAACATCAGAAGAGCGAATGAAGATGTAATTCCACGTCAGTCAACGAGGCCTAAGAAAGCCGTTAATATGGATGATTTTATAACATATTTCACAGCAGATTCTGATTTCTTCAATGATCCGATGACAGTGGAAGAAGCCCTTCAAAGTCCAGAAAAATGTTTTTGGAAAGAAGATATGAACCAGGAATATGATTCATTAATGGAGAATGATACTTGGATTTTGACAGACCTGCCCGAAGAAAATCATACTCTTGATACAAAATGGGTGTTCAAAACAAAAAGAAATTTAGATGGTTCCGTACAAAGGTACAAAGCTCGATTGGTTGTTAGAGGTTTCAATCAAGTAGAAGGAATAGATTACAAAGAAGTATTTTCTCCTGTTGTGAGGTACAGTTCAATGAGATTTCTTTTTGCCCTGGCAGTAAAACATAACTTATTGATGCATCAGATGGATGTTACGACAGCTTATTTGCATGGAACATTAGATGAAGTTTTTTATATAAGACAACCACAAGGATTCAAAAAAAAAGGGAAGAATCAAAAGTGTGTCTGCTCAAAAAATCTATGTATGGTTTGAAACAAAGTGGTAGAGCTTGGAACAAGAAACTCGATACAGTTCTAAAGCAAATGGATTTCATTCAGTGTAAAGCAGACCAGTGTGTTTATTACAGAAAATCATCCATCAAGATAATTATTTTGGCAGTTTATGTTGATGATCTTCTGATTCTATCTGACGATGAACATTACATGGCAGATATCAAGGATGAATTTAAAAAATCGTTCCGTATGAAGGATTTGGGAGAAGCATCTCAATGTTTGGGCATGAAAATTACGAGAAATGTCAAAGAAAATAAACTTTGGTTAGATCAGTCCTCATACATCCGAGGTATGTTGAAAAAGTTCAATATGACACTGTGTAAACCAGTTTCAACTCCTCTGGACCCTTACCAAAAACTGGATAAAGATATGTCCCCCAAAACTGATTCAGAGAGGAATGAAATGAAAAATGTTCCCTACAAAGAAGCCGCAGGAAGCTTATTACACGCCTGCCAAGGAACCAGACCAGATATCGCCTTTGCTACAGGATTAGTGAGTAGATTCTCGAATTGTTGAATATAAAATGTATAATCTCTCCACATTATCTAGATTCACTGGATTATAAAATTCTGTTTCTGTTATGAGGTTGTCACATAATGATATATATGTCAGTCAAGTTTTGATTTATCTGTACACGTTATTTATACAATATATGTATTAACCATTAACTCTCTCTTATCTGCAAGTAGTTTATTACAAACAAAAATCCAAGCTATAAAAGGTGGATTTATTCAAAAGGTTATGGGCCAGTAAGTGACCTGTTGCGCAGTAAGAAGTAAAAGAAGAGAGGAACGTGTGATACAAGATTAGTTGCCAGTTATTTAGAGATTTATTTGTGCTTGCATTGCCACTGCATATCAAAGTGCCAAGATGGTGAGTGACGATGAAGAATCACAGAGCTCAAATACAAGGAATAATAGTGCAGCTACTGCATGCACATCAGGCCTACAACCAAGCACATATACTCACATAGGATCCTCACCCCTTCCTAACATTGAGAAACTAGAAGGAAGCAGTAACTATAATACATGGAAGTTTCAAATCGAAATGTATCTCATTCATGACCTATGGGATTGTGTACAGGGCGTGGACACGAACCAAAAGAGAGATGCCAGGATAAGATCTAAGATATGCCTCATGGTAAAGCCAAGTGTATTTACTCACATAAGGAATGCTAATACAGCCAAAGAAACTTGGGATAATCTGAAGAGTGCATTCGAAGCTAAAGGGATGACCAGAAGATTAGCATTGTTAAGAAGACTGTTTAGCGCCAAGTATGAAGATTTTCAAACCATGGAAGACTATCTTACTTGCATTACATCAATTGCACAGCAATTGGCAGATATTAGTTCTCCAATTGAAGATGAATTTATTGGTGTGTTAATGCTGAATGGATTGCCAGCTAAGTTTGAACCACTAATAATGGCAATTGAAAATCTGAACATTAAGATTTCTGCAGATTATGTTCGATTAAAGTTGATGCAAGATGATGTCCGCAGACAAGAAGAAACACAAAAGACATCAAGTGAAAGTGCTCTAAGAGTTAAATTCCAGAATAAGAATGTGAGCAAGCAGACAAATGAAAAACACAGAACACAGGTCCAAAGTGTTACAACTGTAATAAATATGGACATAAGAGCCCTCAATGTCCAACACCACTAAGAAAACCTGAAAAAGTGAAACACGGAAATTTTCAAGGAAACTCAAGCTATAATCAGAAGATGGAAAGCAAAGGAATTAATGCATTTCTGTCAGCAATGTCAGCAGGTTTCAGTACAAGTACCTGGTATGTTGACTCAGGAGCATCGTCTCACATGACATGCAATAAAGACTGGTTGAAGAATTTCCAAGAGGGAAGTTACTGTAGCCAATAATCAAAAATTGGAAACCAAAGGAATTGGTGAAGTGGATGTAATTATGGCACAGAGTGTAAATCCAGCTAAAACCATAAAAGATGTGATCTATGTTCCAGGCCTATCAGCTAGTTTGTTATCAATTAGTCAACTGGTGCAGAAAGGACTACTGGTGGTTTTCACAGCAGAATGCTGTCAGATTTATGACAGTGGAATATTTACTGTTGCAGGAAAATTACAGGGCACAGCAAGCTATGCAGATGGTATGTACAAGTTGGATACAGTTAGTCCAAGGAATAATGCATTCATTAGTAAGGAGAGTCAAGAACCTGCACTCATAAGCAAATGCAAAGAAACCTACCAACTTTGGCATAGACGAATGGGACATCTTAACCCCAAAGGTATACAAATGCTTAAAGGAGGTATAGCAGTTGGCATAGATTTTCCAGAGACTCAAGATGATCCCTGTGTTGCATGTATTGAAGGCAAACAGTGCAGATTACCCTTCAACAAAGAAGGAGCTACAAGAGCACAAGATAAATTGGAAATAATCCACAGTGATGTTTGTGGCCCGATGAGTGAAAATTCATTTAGCGGTGCACGCTACTTACTTATGTTCACCGATGATCATACAAGGATGACCTTCGGGTATTTGCTGAAAAATAAGAATGAAGTGCTCGAGAAATTCAAGATTTTCAAGAAAGAAGTGGAAACAGAAACAGGAAAGAAAATAAAGATATTGAGAAGTGACAATGGAAAAGAATATATCAATGCAAATTTTGATACCTTCTTGCAGAAGCATGGAATAAAACGGCAGACTACAATTCAGTACAGCCCAGAGCAGAATGGAGTTTCTGAAAGGTGCAATCGCACAGTGATTGAGAAAGCAAGAACAATGATGCAAGATGCTAATCTCACTCATATCTACTGGGGAGAAGCCGTCAATACAGCAATTTACCTGAAGAATCGTTCACCAACCAACGCACTTGTGAACAAAACTCCATATGAAGCATGGACAGGTAAAGTTCCAGATCTAAGTAATTTGCATGTTTTTGGATGTGATGCATACTCTCATATACCTAAAGAACTCCGGAAGAAATTTGACTCCAAAAGTGATGATTTCTGTTGGTTATTGCACTGAGTCAAAAGGATTTAGATTGTTTGATCCTGAAAAGAGAAAACTGATAAAAGCAAGGGATGTTGTATTCATTGAGGTTCCTAGAAATAAAATAATGACTGGAATAACCTCTTCAGACCTAAAATGTGAAGAGATAAAGGATTGTCATGTAGGACAAGAACATGAAATAATTATCCATCAACAAGATGCTGCTCAAGTTGATGATCCAGAAATAAATCAAGGATTGCAAGATCAACAGGAAAATCAAGAAGAAATTGTAGGGGATGATGAAGAAACACCTCACATTCAAAGAAAATCTACAAGGGAGAGACATCCACCAAAGCTTCCAGATGGTATGATTTTATACCAAGCTCTATTGACAGCAGAAATGATGCATGAATATCCAGAAGAACCAGACACAGTGGAAGAAGCTCTATCAAGCTATAACAAGAAGCACTGGGAAGAAGCCATGAATGAAGAATTACGTTCCTTGAATGAAAATCAAGTGTGGGAACTAGTCGATCCACCACAGAACAGAAGAATTATCAAGAGCAAGTGGGTGTTCAAGATAAAAAGAAACTCAGAAGGGAATGTTTCAAAATATAAAGCGCGACTAGTAGCAAAAGGATTTAGTCAGAAAAGTGGAGTGGACTATCAAGAGACCTTTGCACCAGTCATTCGTTTTTCAACAGTGAGACTTCTTCTAGCACTTGCAGCAGAATATGATCTGGAGGTGCATCATTTAGACGTGATCACAGCGTTCTTGAATGGCGATCTTGAAGAAGATGTTTTCATGGAGGTTCCAGAAGGTGTTAAAGCTGAAGAAAACAAAGTATGTAAATTGCTTAAAGCAATCTACGGACTCAAGCAGGCTTCAAGACAATGGAACAAGAAAGCTCATGAAACCATAGAAGGCTTGGGACTTCACAGATCAAATCATGAACCATGTCTTTACTTGAAGAATGAAGGAAAGAAGATTGTTATCCTAGCACTTTATGTAGACGATTTTTTCTTGCTTTCTAATGACAAAACTGAAATGAAAAATTTGAAGCTAGAACTCCAGAAGCAATTCAAAATGAAGGATTTAGGTCCAGTGAATAATTTTCTTGGCATAAGGATACGCCGGAGCAGAGAAAGTGGAGTCATTTGTCTGGATCCAGAGAGATACATTGGAGACGTTCTCCGCAAATTTAAGATGGAAGAATGTAAGGCTGTCAAAACACCATTGGATGTGAGAAGCCATCTCACTCTTCCTAGTCAAGAAGAGATAGAAGAAGCTGCAGATCTTCCGTATCAAGCTTTAATAGGAGCCCTGATGTACTTAGCTGTGTGCTGTAGAGCAGACATAGCTTACAGTGTGAGTGTATTAAGTCAGTTTAATAGCAGATTTGGTCAGCAACATTGGCAAGCTGGTAAACGAGTACTCAGGTATCTCCAAGGAACTAAAGGGATGTGTCTGAAATTCCAAAGAGGTAATCCAGGGTTGACAGGCTACGCAGATGCAGATTGGGCAGCGGATCAAGTTAACAGGCGATCCTATACTGGCTACACATACATCCTAGCTGGGGGTTGTATAAGCTGGGAGTCTCGTAAGCAGAGATCTGTGGCACTTTCGTCGACTGAAGCGGAATACATGGCTGTCAGCGAGGCAAGCAGAGAAGCAGTTCACATCTCAGGAAAGAGCTGAATGTTGCATGTGAACCTGTACTCATTTGGAATGATAATCAAAGTTGTCAGAAATTGTTGCACAATCCTGTACATCATAATCGTTCAAAACATATAGACATAAAGTATCACTATGTTCGTGAATGTATTCAGAACGGTTCTATTTCTGTTAGATATATGCCAACCGAGGAAATGTATGCAGATGTGTTAACTAAAGGTTTAAATGGACCTAAACATCAGTTCTGTGTCTCGGGTTTGGAATTGTGTGCCTACGTCTAGCTGTTACTAACACACAAATGTAAATGTGGTGCCAATAATTTGAATTCGTTTTAATTTTAAAACAGGTACCAAATAATGTTCTTTGAACTATTTTTATTTTTGTATTGTTAAAGCTATAGAAATATTTTTCAGAGTGTATCGATTAAGGGAGGGTGTTGAATATAAAATGTATAATCTCTCCACATTATCTAGATTCACTGGATTATAAAATTCTGTTTCTGTTATGAGGTTGTCACATAATGATATATATGTCAGTCAAGTTTTGATTTATCTGTACACGTTATTTATACAATATATGTATTAACCATTAACTCTCTCTTATCTGCAAGTAGTTTATTACAAACAAAAATCCAAGCTATAAAAGGTGGATTTATTCAAAACGAATGACCCTGGGAAAGCTCACTGGATGGCTATAAAAAGGATAATTCGTTATTTGGCTGGTACAATTGACATGAAGATGGAGTTTAACAAAAATGGTGGTGATTTACAAGGTTTCAGCGATGCAGATTGGGCAAATGATCAAAATGATCGACATCCAGTGACTGGAACTATATTTACTTTCCAAGGAGGATCAGTATCATGGTTCAGTAAAAAACAACATACAGTGGCACTCTCAACAACGGAAGCTGAATATATGGCATTGTCAGCCACAAGTCAGGAAGCGTTATGGTTACGACAATTATCTAGTGAACTTGACCCAGATGTAGTATCCAAAGCTACAGTTATACACTGCGACAATAGAGGGACTATTGAATTAGCGCAAACTGCAGCTTACCGACAAAGAACTAAACATATCGACGTCCGTCACCATTTTTTGAGAGAAAATATAGAGAATGGTCAAATTCGCTTATGCCATACTCCTACAGAAGAAATGGTGGCTGATTCATTAACAAAACCCCTGTTCAAAATGAAACATTCATATTTATTAAAGAATATGGGCTTGGTTAATGATAATTATAAGTTCATGGGGGGATGTTGATATTGTGAACTTAAATTTAGATACTCTGTATAGGTTACCATGAATATAGTGTTGAAGTGTATGTCATAGAATAAAGAGTGACAACTAATTTCCAAAAAGTATATTCCTTCATTTTTATTATATATTTTTCTACTTCCACTATAAAACCTATCAATAATTGCAGTATAAAGTTAAAGGATAAAGTCATTGCACAAGGAACTTTGAGTGGAAATTTATACAAACTCAATCAATACAATAAAACTATGGCGGTATGGGATGGATGTAATGATGGCTGCATTCACATTTGGCACAAACGTTTTGGTCATCGGGATCCTGTTGTTATAAAGGAAATGGCGAACAAAAATTTGGTGAATGGAATGAATATGAAAAACTGTCGACACATTATGACATGTGAAACCTGTATACAAGGAAAAATGACAAGACAAACATTTCCAAAGAAGTCTTTTACGAAAACAACAAATGTATTGGATATAATACACACAGACCTTTGCGGACCTATGCGTACAACCACACCTGGAGGAAAGAAATACATACTCACTTTCATAGACGATTTTAGTAGATACTCCACTATATATTTATTGAGTAGAAAGTCCGAAGTATTCGATAAGCTTCAAGATTAGTGCAAAATAAATTCAACAAAAAACCAAAAATTTTACGATCTGACCGAGGTGGAGAATATATAAATTCAGAAGTAACAAATTTCCTAAAATCTGAAGGTATAGAATTGCAATTAACAGCTCCCTACTCAAGTCAACAAAATGGGGTAGCTGAAAGAAAAAACAGATACTCAACTGAAATGGTGAGATGTATGCTAATTGGTGCTAGTCTATCAAATACGTACTGGGGAGAAGCAGTCATGACAGCGAATTATCTGGAAAACTTGGTACCAACAAAAGCAACTAACAATATTCCATTCGAGATTTGGAACGGAATGAAAGGGACCGTTAGTCACTTGAAAGTTTTTGGAAGTACAGTTTTTGCTCATATTCCAAAAGAAAAACGACACAAACTGTGTGAAAAAGCGAAAAAGTACAGATTAGTTGGACATGAAAATGGTTCAAAAGCATACAGACTCCTCGATGAAAGTACGGGAAGAATTTCAATCAGTAGGGACGTGAAAATTTTGGAAGATAATCACAGCGGTTATCATCAATCAAAAACTATTGAAAACACAAAAAATCATGAACCCCAGAAAATTGATGATGAAGTGGAAATTTTCGTTAAAAATAAAAAGGAAGATGTGACATCAGATGAAATATTCGGAGAACAAGAAATATTTGACGAAGGAGAAACCGAAGATATAATCAGTGGGGAAATGCATACTTACAATGAAGGCGAAAAGAAGGATGAAAATTCTAATTCAAAGAAAAATAAAAAAATGAAAAATTGTAAAGGAGATACAATAAAGCTGAGAAGATCAGAAAGAAACAATAAAGGTAAACCCCCGAATAAATTTGAAGATAAAGAAGTCGAAGAGATTTTGATTGAACCAAAAACAAGAAATGAAGCACTTGAAGGAAAAGACGCAAAAAATTGGATTGATGCTATGGACGAAGAAATATTGGCAATAAAGATAAATAACACCTGGAGTTTGTCTGAATTACCCGAAGAAAAAACAGCAATTGGAAGCAAATGGATTTTCAAGCTCAAAACTGATAGTCAAGGAAATGTAAATAGATACAAGGCTAGGATTGTAGCTCAAGGATTCTCACAAAAGTTTGGATATGATTATGATGAGGTATTCGCTCCAATTGTGAAACAGTCAACATTTCGTCTTTTTCTAACTATTGCTGGGAAAGAAAAAATGACTATTTATCATTATGATTTCAAAACGGCTTTCTTAAATGCTGAATTGGAGGAAGAAATCTACTTGAAACAACCCCAAGGTTATGTCGAAGAAGGACATGAACATTGGGTATGCAAACTACATAAATCAATATATGGGTTGAAACAAGCTGCCAGAATGTGGAATTCCACAATCAATAAATTCCTCATTGATATGGAATTCAGAAGGGGTGATTATGATCAATGCCTCTACATAAAAAATAAAAAAGGAAGTCTCATATATTTCTTGATATTTGTTGATGACATCCTTATCGCATGTAAAGAAATGAAAATAATTGAAGAAACGGCTGAAAAACTGAAAAAAAAAATTCAAGATGACTTGTTTGGGACATATTGACAACTATCTTGGAGTCCAAGTGAAAAAAGACATCCATTGGATTTATTCAATAAACCAGAAAAAGTGTATCATGAAATTATTGAGGAACTTCAAGATGGAAAACTCTAAAGCTGCGACTATTCCATTAGACACAGGATACTACAAGAACAGAAACTCCAATGATGATAAATTTATAAATGAGGATATTTACAGAAGCGCGATAGGTGCACTATTGTATTTGTCGGTGAACACGAGACCAGATATCTGCGTTGCTACTTCAATTCTCGGGACAAACGTCAGTGATCCCTATACGTATGATTGGTCAGAAGTAAAAAGGATTTTGAAATATCTCAATGGTACCATCGATATGGAAATTAAACTTGGAAAAAGATCATCTGATATTGATGAAGATATTTTGTATGGATATGCAGATGCGGACTGGGCAGGAGATAGGTCCGACAGAAAGTCAAACAGTGGTTATTTAATCAAATTCATGGGAGCCATGTTCGACTGGCGTTGCAAGGAACAAACCTGCGTGGCACTATCTTCTACAGAAGCTGAATTCATTTCATTGTCAGAAGCTTCTCAACAAGCAATTTATCTGAAAGGATTGTTACAAGATTTTCAACAAGATGTAACAACAACTGTCATGTTCGAAGACAATCAGTCATGTCTAAAATTGCTTGACAATGAAAAAATGAGTGACAGAATTAAGCATATTGAAACAAAATACAATTTCGTCAAGAATCTCAAATTGACAAATAAAATTTCCAAAAAGTATATTCCTTCATTTTTATTATATATTTTTCTACTTCCACTATAAAACCTATCAATAATTGCAGTATAAAGTTAAAGGATAAAGTCATTGCACAAGGAACTTTGAGTGGAAATTTATACAAACTCAATCAATACAATAAAACTATGGCGGTATGGGATGGATGTAATGATGGCTGCATTCACATTTGGCACAAACGTTTTGGTCATCGGGATCCTGTTGTTATAAAGGAAATGGCGAACAAAAATTTGGTGAATGGAATGAATATGAAAAACTGTCGACACATTATGACATGTGAAACCTGTATACAAGGAAAAATGACAAGACAAACATTTCCAAAGAAGTCTTTTACGAAAACAACAAATGTATTGGATATAATACACACAGACCTTTGCGGACCTATGCGTACAACCACACCTGGAGGAAAGAAATACATACTCACTTTCATAGACGATATATATTTATTGAGTAGAAAAGAAAGAAGTATCGATAAGCTTCAAGATTAGTGCAAAATAAATTCAACAAAAAACCAAAAATTTTACGATCTGACCGAGGTGGAGAATATATAAATTCAGAAGTAACAAATTTCCTAAAATCTGAAGGTATAGAATTGCAATTAACAGCTCCCTACTCAAGTCAACAAAATGGGGTAGCTGAAAGAAAAAACAGATACTCAACTGAAATGGTGAGATGTATGCTAATTGGTGCTAGTCTATCAAATACGTACTGGGGAGAAGCAGTCATGACAGCGAATTATCTGGAAAACTTGGTACCAACAAAAGCAACTAACAATATTCCATTCGAGATTTGGAACGGAATGAAAGGGACCGTTAGTCACTTGAAAGTTTTTGGAAGTACAGTTTTTGCTCATATTCCAAAAGAAAAACGACACAAACTGTGTGAAAAAGCGAAAAAGTACAGATTAGTTGGACATGAAAATGGTTCAAAAGCATACAGACTCCTCGATGAAAGTACGGGAAGAATTTCAATCAGTAGGGACGTGAAAATTTTGGAAGATAATCACAGCGGTTATCATCAATCAAAACTATTGAAAACATCAAAAATGATCATGAACCCCAGAAAATTGATGATGAAGTAGAAATTTTCGTTAAAAATAAAAGGAAGATGTGACATCAGATGAAATATTCGGAGAACAAGAAATATTTGACGAAGGAGAAACCGAAGATATAATCAGTGGGAAATGCATACTACAATGAAGGCGAAAAGAAGGATGAAAATTCTAATTCAAAGAAAAATAAAAAAATGAAAAATTGTAAAGGAGATACAATAAAGCTGAGAAGATCAGAAAGAAACAATAAAGGTAAACCCCCGAATAAATTTACAGAAGATAAAGAAGTCGAAGAGATTTTGATTGAACCAAAAACAAGAAATGAAGCACTTGAAGGAAAAGACGCAAAAAATTGGATTGATGCTATGGACGAAGAAATATTGGCAATAAAGATAAATAACACCTGGAGTTTGTCTGAATTACCCGAAGAAAAAACAGCAATTGGAAGCAAATGGATTTTCAAGCTCAAAACTGATAGTCAAGGAAATGTAAATAGATACAAGGCTAGGATTGTAGCTCAAGGATTCTCACAAAAGTTTGGATATGATTATGATGAGGTATTCGCTCCAATTGTGAAACAGTCAACATTTCGTCTTTTTCTAACTATTGCTGGGAAAGAAAAAATGACTATTTATCATTATGATTTCAAAACGGCTTTCTTAAATGCTGAATTGGAGGAAGAAATCTACTTGAAACAACCCCAAGGTTATGTCGAAGAAGGACATGAACATTGGGTATGCAAACTACATAAATCAATATATGGGTTGAAACAAGCTGCCAGAATGTGGAATTCCACAATCAATAAATTCCTCATTGATATGGAATTCAGAAGGGGTGATTATGATCAATGCCTCTACATAAAAAATAAAAAAGGAAGTCTCATATATTTCTTGATATTTGTTGATGACATCCTTATCGCATGTAAAGAAATGAAAATAATTGAAGAAACGGCTGAAAAACTGAAAAAAAAAATTCAAGATGACTTGTTTGGGACATATTGACAACTATCTTGGAGTCCAAGTGAAAAAAGACATCCATTGGATTTATTCAATAAACCAGAAAAAGTGTATCATGAAATTATTGAGGAACTTCAAGATGGAAAACTCTAAAGCTGTGACTATTCCATTAGACACAGGATACTACAAGAACAGAAACTCCAATGATGATAAATTTATAAATGAGGATATTTACAGAAGCGCGATAGGTGCACTATTGTATTTGTCGGTGAACACGAGACCAGATATCTGCGTTGCTACTTCAATTCTCGGGACAAACGTCAGTGATCCCTATACGTATGATTGGTCAGAAGTAAAAAGGATTTTGAAATATCTCAATGGTACCATCGATATGGAAATTAAACTTGGAAAAAGATCATCTGATATTGATGAAGATATTTTTTATGGATATGCAGATGCGGACTGGGCAGGAGATAGGTCCGACAGAAAGTCAAACAGTGGTTATTTAATCAAATTCATGGGAGCCATGTTCGACTGGCGTTGCAAGAAACAAACCTGCGTGGCACTATCTTCTACAGAAGCTGAATTCATTTCATTGTCAGAAGCTTCTCAACAAGCAATTTATCTGAAAGGATTGTTACAAGATTTTCAACAAGATGTAACAACAACTGTCATGTTCGAAGACAATCAGTCATGTCTAAAATTGCTTGACAATGAAAAAATGAGTGACAGAATTAAGCATATTGAAACAAAATACAATTTCGTCAAGAATCTCAAATTGACAAATAAAATCATGTTTCGAAATTGCCCATCCCATTCCATGTTGGCTGATTTTTTAACAAAACCACTAGGACCTGAAAAATTGCGAAATAATATTCAAATGGTTGGTATGAAGATATGTAATTCATAATTGTCGAGAAGGGGTGTTGGAGATTACGACAAAATATGAATTATTTATATAACACTCTCTATGTTATATATTTTTTGTGTTAAGGAGTGGGCTATGTAGATATAAAAATGACATGTTAAATTATTACTTTTTGACTTCTGTCGATATTAATAAACGTTTATATTGAGTAAAAAGAAGTATATCTAATAGAATATCTAACAGGTTAAATAGAATATATCTAACAATCACCACATCTTCATTCACGATTATAACCTTGTAATACAATTTCCACTGACAAAAAAAATTGTATTCTTTGTCGTAATGATATGACGATTGACGGTGTCCCATTGCTTCTTGCGATTTCCTCAGGAATTAATAATTTTTCTTGGTCCATTATACAATAAATAACGTGAGATGAACACTCGCCTCACATAAAATAATTATTCTTCATAATAATTACTCACATTTCTTATTGTTAGTAGAAAGTATGAAATAAAATGTTGTACGTCACACGTCCGGTAAACTTTTTTCAGTACTCGTTTCGAAATTCCAGACTCGGCTAATCGCCTCGTCCGGAAACATCTTACTCGTACTGTAAAAATGTATTTACAGGACTTAGAACGTAAATAACTATTACGAACGAAAATCACCGATAAAATTGATCCTATTACGGACTTGGTATACATCTCTATCTGCGGTATGAATGAAACATTTTTTCATGAACAATTTTCTATTTCACATGCCTTTTCTTTCACTTTATTCAATGAAAATGTACAGTATGAAAATTTCGCATACCAAAAAGTGTATTATGAAAATTATTCACTTCATATGCATATTTGTGTGTATTGGTCATTGTCAGATACCACTAGCAATATTCAACTCTCGCGGGACGTCCTGTGATTGAAATGCTTATTTCCTTCGAAATTATTTTGATTTGGAAGCAACTGGTAGTTTTCAACTCTTACAGGACTTTAGAGGTTGTGATATATTCGATGTTATGAATAAAATTATTCCTGTCATATCGTTCTCCATACTTCACTGTACGATTGGTACAGGATTTCCTGTTGTCTATTCAAACACCACTCGATACAAATCTCTGCAGTAAATCACAAACAATTCACTGATTTCGACAACGTGAGCAACACAAGTCTCTCGTTTGACGACGTACTCACACTGAGATCGCTCATACTCTCCAAACAATTGGACAGCTGGTGAATTACCGAGGCAGTACTTGATATATCAAATTGATGATATCCGGTTATTATTAAACCTTAGTTGAAGTAATTTTTCGTGAAATCACTTATTTCGACGTGTTCCACATCCTCTTGAAAAAGATTCCTCACCTTTGAGAATATACTGCATATATATGAAGGGTACAGGGGAGAATATCACAAACACCATTTAGCAAATTTTACAGTAGAGATAAAATAAAATTCAAAACAACATAGTTTGAAAAAATATGATTTAAATATAACTTGACTTTCTACAAATGGTTGATTAATGTTTTATTCAGACTAATTTTATGAAATTCTTGTAATAATATAACTCATACCGGAGATAAATGAAT
Source organism: Gonioctena quinquepunctata (assembly GCA_018342105.1). Taxonomy (NCBI): domain Eukaryota; kingdom Metazoa; phylum Arthropoda; class Insecta; order Coleoptera; family Chrysomelidae; genus Gonioctena; species Gonioctena quinquepunctata. The sequence goes on from JAFIRS010004392.1 coordinate 79,536, forward strand.
AACAGCAATATAACTTACATTTCAACAGTGAAAAAATCTGATAACTCCATTTTACAACTCCACACTATTCATACATGAATTTTGGCATATATTTTTATCAAAAAAGGCAGCATGTTCTTATTAAAAATCAATTATAATGAAACTTATTTATTGAATCAAATAAACAATAAAATGTATTAATTCAACCTTATCAATGTGTTGTTCCAATTGTCTTCAATTAATTTTGATGAGGGAGTTGACTGAAATATTCTGCTGCATAAAATTAAACTAACTTCGGGAATTAGACGTTTCCCCCTGGCCAGGGGCTTCTTCAGTAATTTTTTATTCATTATTTACAAACTAGGGTGTATGGCATTTGGTACTGAAAGATAAATAAAAAGGTGGGGTGAGTATGAGGATACAACGTTATTTATAAAATGAAATGGGGGCTATGTTATGTTACATTATAGGTATATCTATAAATAATAGTTACGTACCTTGGTACCAACTACACATAATGATCATTTTCGTGTGTTCTGTTATTAACAGTTGAATGATTGTGTGTTTTTAATTGTTGGAATGGTAAGTACTCTCGGAGAAAAAATGCATTTAGTAGATGTTAATATTGTTGTATGTGATGGGCCAATCAATGAAGTAAGTGTTAAATGACATATTTGGGGAATTTTGTTTTATAGCGTGTATTGTTGGTACTACTATTCTTCATTTCAGTCAAACAGTGTTTGTATTATTAGGGTAGATAGGCATAACAAAATAATGATTGATGTGATTCCTGGATTGGTGGGAGACAAGTTAGTTTTCAACATGTTTTATACTTTTTAGTTTTGTTTTTAATGTTACTTAAATTATTGTGTGATAAAACTGGCCTAGGTTATTGATGTCGGTTCTGTTGTTCATTGCATATTCACTTTTTTATGTATATCATTTCTTTAATGAACTTTCTTGTCTTTATTGTATTCGTTGGCTGATATTTTAGTATTTGTGAAGTCTGTTTTCGAAGTTTTAGAAAATGAAAAAAAAAGAAATAAAATTACCACCAGACTTTTCACAAGCTATAGAATCTATTAAAAATATTTTGAAAATTTCGTGTCTTCGCCCATTAAAAACAATCATTCATCTATTAATAACAGAACACTCGAAGATGAAACCCCTCATAATTATGTGCAGGTGGTACCAAGGTACGTATCTATTATGTAACATAACATATCCCCCATTTTATTATATAAATAACGTTGTTTCCTCATACTCACCCCACTTTTTTATCTTTCAGTACCAACTGCCATACACCTTAGTTTGTAATTAATGAATAAAAAATGACTGAAGAAGCCCCTGGCCACGGGCTGATTCCCGAAGTTAGTTTAATGTTATAAATACAGAACCTACGAACCTCCAAACCAAAAAAATATACACCAGGATTCAAGAACTCCAAAGAAATTATTATATATAGTGATCGGCAGAAAGTACGCATCATATGAGAAATTATTTTATTAATACATTTTGACAAATATCGATACGTGCAATCGCTTCTGCATCAAAAGAAACCCCAGAAGACGTTGTACAGTGCCGTTCGTCATTTCGTGTTTGGCGAAAAATTTAAAAAAAAATTAAATTATGTCTCAAAACACACTTATTCGAAAAAAAATCGAAAAATGTTATTTAAAAAAGTTGTTCAGAATGACAACTTATAGCTATGTACATAGTTTAAAGGAAATCTGAGTTAAAAAAATAAAAAAAAAATTGCCATAAAAAAATCAATTTGGAAAAATTCATTTCTGACAAAAAAACTCATTAGTAAAGCCAATAGTAATATTTTAAATAATATTTTGTAAAGATTTGCAGGATATTTCTATTTTATCCGAAGAAAATTTGAAATCTGTGAATTTGCCATGTGTTCAGCTGCTTCATAAGCCACACCTTACTCGATAGAGATTTCGATGCCCGCTTAGATTTTTCATTTGGGTTCCAAGGCATGATTGAATAATGCCAAAATTTTCCTACAAAAGTTTGATTTACTAATGAGGCTACTTTTACATCAAACGGTACTGTCAGTTCCCAGAACTGTAGATGGTGGGCTGATGAGAACTCAAATTGGACGATAGAAGCAAAAAGTCGAATTTCCTTCAAAGTAATGTTTGGTGCGTCATATTAGATACGCAGATCGTTGGGGCTTACTTTTTTAGGGGCAACTTTAATTCACGAAATTATTTAAAGTTTTTAAATAATAGTTTTTTTATTTCTTACGTGGATTACCGCTGGAAAATAGAAATTATATTTTTTTACAACAAGACGGAGCGTCAATACATAGTACCCTTGAAGTCAGAGCGTGGCTTAACGAACACTTTCCTCATAAGTGGATAGGACGATATTCAGAAAACCCGTGGCCTGCAAGATCCCCATATTTGCGCCCTTGAATTTCTTTTTATGGGGGTGCCTTGGAAGTAAGTTTCATAAACATCGGCCATTTCATAATATAGACCATTTAGAATAATTAATAACATTACACCACAAATGCTGTGAAATGTGTCCAGAGCAATGAAATCCCGAACAACTACATGTATTGAACGTCAGGGTAGACATGTCGAGTAATGGACAATTACAAAGTTTCGAGTATGTATGAAATTGTTTGTTTTATAATTATATCAGTTTCTAATTTTATTTTGAATTGTTTGAAAATAAAAAGATACAAATTTTTAAGTTCTTGTTATGTCAAAAATTAAATCAATTTTTTGTTCTAATAAAAAATTCAAATTAAAATTTTGTAGATATATGGTCCTTTATCAATAATAATTAGTATCGGGATTATAATGTCCAGGAGATATTTCAGTGGCCTCTTATGAAGCAGCTGAACACATGACAAATTAACAAATTTCAAATTTTTCTCCGGATAAAATAGAAATAGCTTGCGAATCTTTACAAAATATTATTTAAAATATTACTGTTGGCTTAACTAATGAGTTTGTAAGATATTAATTTTTCCAAATTGTTTTTTTTTTGTCAAAAAATTCATTTTTATGTTCTCAACTCAGATTTTCTTCAAAACATGTACATAGCTATAAAATGTCATTCTGAACATCTTTTCCGAATAATTTTTTTCGAATAAGTATGTTTTGAGATATAATTTTTAATTTTTTTAAATTTCCCGTTCCACAAGAAAAGGCGAACGGCACTGTACAACGTCTTCTGGGGTTTCTTTTGATGCAGAAGCGATTGCACGTATCGATATTTGTCAAAATGTATTAATATATATATATATATATATATATATACATATATATATATATATATATATATATATATATATATATATATATATGTTGAGATAGTTTCTCGGGTTTCTGTCCGCTACTTCTACAAAGCCTACAGAAAATCATCTCGAAAGAAATATCAAGAAAACAAGACTGATATTTGAGTAATCATTAGCATAAAATATTTTTTTCTTTTGAGAATTTAATTTTGTTGTCAGTTCAAATCCGAGTCAATACTGAATATCTATTTCAAATATTCATTACTGAAAATTCAATGACTTATGTTTTTCTCTTCGCTTTGTTTATTGAATAGTGAATAAAACTGTTTTTATTCTCAAATAGTGACAAACTGATGTTATTAATATGAACCAATATATTAATGAGATAAATATTAAAGAGTCTGTTACATTTGCATAGAAGTGTGTAAGAGCAATTTGAACACCAATTTCTACGATAATGAATTTTCATTGAATCACTTCATCATAAGTAGCATAGCAAAACATTTGAATGAATTATTAGTATTAGTATTCAAAGATTATTCTGACTGTGTAGTAGTGACAAAAACTAAATAAAAATCTATTCAGTATACCAGGTTACAAAAGCATACATATATAGCGGAAACCCAGTGAGTCAAAACAATTGAGTGATTATATATATATATATATATATATATATATATATATATAAAACGATTCAATGGATGGAAACTAGGAGCACTATTTAAGGAATATAAGAAATATCCTCTCAATGAAGATCTGCTAAGGAAATATAAAACTCAGCTCAATAAAGTCACAAATATAATCCCAAATAAAAAATACACAAACGTCCAAAATAGAAATAAACCAAAAGTTTTATGGTCTACTGTCAATGAATTTTCAGGAAAATATTTTTTTTTTATCGAAATGAAAGAAATAAAAACAGAAAAATAAATCAATAATCACTGATAAACTTGAAATTGCTTATATATCTGTTGAATATTATTCTGATGTGGAAGAGAAAATGGCACAAAAAATTATGCAAAAAGCGCAGGTGGTAGTACCAGAAAATGTTAATATCTTCCTGGGATCATGTGTTGAAGCTGAGATACTGATAATTCAAGAGCTAAAGGGCATGATGGAATCTATATGAAAGTTATCAGAATATTAAAAACTTCTTTATTTTGATAAACGCTATTTTTACAGCTGGTATAACGCTAGTTTTATAGCTGGTATATGTCAAATTCCAAAATCATAATTGTAAAACCTGTAGTCGGGTTTGAAAAATAAGTTAAACAATTATCGTCCAAATTTGGCCAAAATATTCGAAAAAATACTAAGGAAAGGTTTAATGTCTTTCATGCAGAGACACCATATAATAATAGATTTCCAGTTGGGTTTTCAAAATGGAAGATCCACTTCTGTTGCCATATCTAATTCAGTTACCCAAAAATATAACAATTTAGATAAAAAACGGCCCTGTCTGGTAGTATTCATCGACTTAGCCAAGGCTTTTTATATCATAAGCCATAAAAAATTACTGTCGAAATTACATAATATTGGTATGTATCAGAAATGTTGCAAACGATCCCATCAGAGCCTACACTAATGAAAGAATTCAAATGTTTGAAATAAACTCTGTACTGAGCGATCCATTAAAAATACGAAGTTCCCCAAGGCACTGTTTTAGGGCCAATACTGTACATAATATACATAACTGAACAATTATCTACTGCTATTTCCGGTAAGGTCGTCTCTTATCCTTATGATACAGTATTATCAATTGATGAAACAATATCGAAACTCAGTTAATTAGATCAATGATAGTTTATTGACAATAAATATTGATGAAACATATTTCATTCCATTTTGTGGTACCAATAATTATTTTCCCCATGCACAATATTCATTTAGCAAGCAGAAATAAGAATATCATCTCCATATCTCGGAATAAACATTGATCAAAATTTCGAATGGAAAACACATAAAGACAATCTTTGTAAAAATAGAGCCCTTTTAAATGTTTTGTATGCTCTTAAAAATTAGTATTAACGATTTGCGCAGTATATATTTGTCGCTAGTTCAATCTCTCTTGATGTATGGAAGCCTAAGATGGGGTGGGGTCTATAGTATAACTTCACAACCGCTTACGACACTAAAGAAAAAATCCTTAAAATTATTCATAATTTAAGTTTCCGTTTCCCATCACGATATTGATATACATATTGTGACTTTATGAGTACAAGACATCTCTATTTCAAATAATTATTAATATTTATGTGGCAAAACTTGAATAAATTCGAAAATCGTCACCATGGACATCAAACTCGCCTGAAAGCAAATGATCTAGAAATTCAAAAAATGAACAGATATTGGGCCCAACTGAATAATCTTACCCCAGAATATATAAAAACGGAATGAGTGTTCAAGTTATTCGAAATATAGTGACCAAATAGCTCAAAAACGAAACTATAAACATAACAAGAATGAATTTTACTGAATAGACTCTATTTATTTTCATTACAATGAAACTTTATATAAATTTTCTCCTTGGAAAAAAATATGAATTCAAATTGAACAAGAATGGGGAAAAAGAGGGTTGAAATCACGAAGTCTTTCTCCACAATATATGGTATAATTTCAGGTTATATCCAAATCCAACAGATGTACATTTCTTCATCTTCAGTGCCAACAAAAAGCTTGTTATCTTCAAAACATGGTTGAAGTGAAAAAATAAATTTTTTAGGAACATTCAGTGTGGAGAGAAACATATTTTCACTTTTGGAGGGAGAAAAACATTATAAGTTTTAAATTAATCGTGACTAATTCCACTGTTATAATAAGGGGATGGATATGAAGTTTAATTTGAACAATATTACTGGTTAATGAGTTTAACAAAGCGTAGCACACAATGTCAACTGAAGTAATCATAATGAAATAGATTATTTCAAGTTTTTTGTTAACAGTGAGGATGAAGACAGCCGTCTTCGAAATGTACATCTGTTGGATTTCGATATAACCTAAAATTATACCATGTATGGTGGAGGAAGACTTCGTGATTTCAACCTCCTTTTCTTCTATTCTCAGAACTCCACTTAGAGCATAATGGACTACTTTCACAAAATGAACAAGAATTATTAGAGTAAGAAAAATATAAAACAAATTTCAGGATAAGAACATCCACTTCTAAATATACTTTTTCTCTCTCACATCTCACAGGGCATGGAAAAATATCATAAATAATATTGAACGAACTTAATATAATATTTACATTCAAAAATGGAACGGTAAAGACTTGTTGGTATCAGTGACCGAATCACAGTTCGTGGAATATCACCCATCACTAGTCGAGCTCGGCACCTCCTGAGGATGTTAAATGTTATTTTTCCGAAACGTCGTGAAAACGACTGAGGCAGTATATGTTCTGGGATCAAAGCATTCTTTATTTATTGCATTACAGGATTTTTCTACAAGAGGAATAGGGCTGAGGGCAACTCTCCAGTTACTCTCTGCCTAACGAAAAATATATACATTTTTTTCATTACACGAAAAAAGTAACAGAATATCAGTACATTTGAAATTTTGTATAGTTATAGAGATAAATAGACCCACAACATTTCGGAATTATACCTTATTTCACCAGAAATACATTCTTCTTAATCCCATCGTGTGAGGTATCGAGTGAGAGCTTATCTACTGTAGAACTCATTTAATATTCATTTGCGTTGCGAACAAACTCTGAACCATATGAATGTTTCATAAAAATACTCAAATATCTGAAGAAACCTATAGGCAACATTATGGACATTCGTATTCCCAAGGAATTATGGTGCTAACAGGCTGATTGAATCTAGAACTGATGTATGAAACATGTATTAATATAAAGTTCTGAAGAACTTCAGGAAGGCAACTAACTCCTCTTAGTAGAACTTTGGACGCTTTTCAGTTCCGAAAGTGAAAAATGAACACTGTAACGTGTTTTTCTGGGGTCGGAAGTTATAATGCTCGAATTATTATCCCTAGAAGAGTACGTTGCTCATGACGCCAAAGTACTATAATTGAAATATTTTCCTAACTCAACTTTGAATCTCGGGCGCCAGATTTTATAGTCGTACCAGGGTAGCAACAGATGGAGATACGGTTGGCCGGGGGTCTGGTAGATACTTGTTGAAATCTCCAAATGGATGTAGGCTTCAATTACAATACTTGGTACTGGACACCAGTTGCTATTTGCTGTCACTAACAGACACACAGAGTTGTCTTCGCACTAGTAGGAGATTTAAGCCGGTTCTGGGTCTCCCCCCACCACTATGACGTCACGTGTGACCTTGAATAGTTGCAGGTGTGCAGTGTGTGTGTGTTTGACCTTGAGATTTGACTTTGAGATTTGTCATTGAGTTTTGATATTGGGTTTGGTCGACTTTGAGATTCGACTTCAGTTTTGACCTTGAATATGACCTTGAGATTCATAACATTAAGTTTTGACTTTGAGATTTGACCTTGAGTTTTGATGTTGGATTTGTTTCGGCAACCAAAAGATTTGATCTCGATGTTTGTTTGACCTTGACTAATGTTGTGGTGTAGGCATACATATTCTGTGTAGTCATGACCTTCATGAATCCTTGCACTCCCAAGGAGGAGGGCATTCATCCTGTGAGGGGCTAAGAGTGAACTGCGAGTATTGATGAGTGTGTTGATGCTCAAGTGCGTAATGACCTGCACAGTCCCATCTACTGGAAATGGAATGGGGGTGTCTCTTATAAAAAATTGTGGGGTAGTTAATGAGAAATGCAGATGTTAGTTATAATATCATCAGAGTGAATAAAGAGTACTCGAGAAGTTTATCAATTCAGTGAGTATATTTTTTATAAGGTGAAATAAACTATTTTTCATACAGTCTTACTATGTCTTTTCTTCCAAAAGTTGTAGATTTGAAGAGAATCAATTCTTCAATAATTGAAAAGAGGGTGGGAGCTTTTGAACAAAGACCAATATCATCATTACCCATCGGTAAAGCTTTCAACATACGTATGACGATTTGTATAACCCGATATGGGAGATCTATTCTAATGACATTACGTGATGATAATGATACTTTATTCAAATCATGGTTGTCAAAAGTATTTTGATGAATTCAATGCGACGATGTCAGTTGCATAAATGCTTCAGATTTCAAATATACAATAACATATTTGGGTCAGAGTCCACAAGTAGCAGGAGTTTGAGAACTCGTCCTCTAGTAGAATTCAACTACATTAAATGATAATATTGTTTATATGTTAATAGTTAGGATATAGTGATTTTATGTTGAATATAGATATTTCTCCATTAAAAATAACATTCAGTGTAAAAGTACTATATTTACATCACATTTTCTGATGTAAGTAAAATTATTTGGAATATCAATGGAATATATTAACAATTCTTTTTTCGCTTAGTTTTCAATATGTGGATGCATTACTGAGTCAATGTTGACGGAAGCCGTGGACATCAATACAGCCATCGAGAGATTGAACTCCTACTTGAATGCTTTGGGGTCAAGATGTCCTCCATGCTACAGTCTATGATTGAATGTTTGTTCGATGAAGATGAAATCCAAAGATTGCACATTTATCCGAGAAGTACGTCATGGGTACAATACTTTGTGAGGAATTCAACCAAGGAGCCTTAAACTTGCAAAATTCTGTGAAGAAATGATCAAATTGATCTGGAAGGATTTCTCCACACCCTTTTACCATTCATACCTGATGACATCATCGACAAATATCAACTATATGATGAATATGATGATGAATATGATCATGTAGATATTTGATATGAAATAAATCATATTATTTACAAAATCTTGTTTATTTATTTTTCATTACACATAAACATTATTGATATACTTAAAATATTCAGATATAGTACAAAAATAAAATATTGAACATTTCAAAGTGAATACGAACAGAGCCATCCAATGCATTGTAAGTCAAGAAGGTATCGTGTATAATGAGTGCATAGACTTTGGTGTTGGCTGGAAATTTATTTTTCTTGTTTGAACTCCAGCTTGATATCCACTGTAGATGATTTTGTAGCATTCGGTTGATGTAAACAATCAATGATGAACAGGGATTCTGTTGAAATGCTTCAAGGTCCATAAGAGGCTACTCATATCTTTGTCATAATAACACGTTGGAAGTCC